>JARHVA010002464.1:1290000-1547500 GCA_037957365.1 Torreya grandis | reverse complement strand
ATACAAAATGAAGAATGAACAAGCTTGTGATAACTCTATAAACCTTTATAGGACCTAGTAACCTCAAATAAGCTAAAGTTTACATAGATTTTGATGATGCTCCTGCATCATAATCATGAAGTGGAAAAACTTAAGCTATGTATCAAATGAAATTTATTTTCCTATTTTTCTAATTTCTTGGTACCTTGTTTTTTTTCATTTGTATGACTACTCTTATCTTTATTTCCTCCCATCTCTTTTGTAGCCTCACTAGCTTCTTTCTTCCATGCTCCTTCATTTTTTTCCTCATAGTCTCTTTATAATATTTAATAGGAATTTCATGTTGTGTTAGGGACTTATATAGGACTCTAACTATTCAATATCATATTTTTTACCACTCTTATCTTTATTAAATTCATCATTATCTTGGTTTAAGAGCTCTAATATCTTAGCTTATACCTTTTTTATATCTTCCTCATATCCTATGAGGTCTAAATAATATACTCCCTACATTATTTTCCTCCATACTAGTTCTTCCTATTCATTGTATTCTTCCATTTATCTATTTTTTTAGTTTTTCTTTCTTCTTCATAAGGTACTATAATTTTTACCGTAATCTATAGTTGGACTTTATATTCATCATGTGTCTATTTAGACATGTCTTCATGGTACATATCTATCATATTTCTTATTAAAAAAAAAATTATATGTGTTACTCTTATTATATCTCCAAATACAACACCTTGCACTTCAATGAGTCAACATAATGACCCAAATTCTTCCTTGTTCAAGGCACCCTTTAATGCCTTCATCTCATCAAATTAAAAATTTGAATACACATAATCATAATCAACATTAGAAATACAAATTTGAGGCCATATAACCTCTTCAAATGCTTAAAAAACAAACATTCTTCTTATTTCATTATTACTTCTCTCATTTCCTCAATGAGACATTTTTCTTCATGAGAATCTTCTTATTCTTATCCTAATAACACTCGTTCTTATGGATAATAAATTTCTATATTCTCATGCTTTAATGTCATGTTAATTAATAGTGTGTCCTTGTCTTTTTCAATGTCTAGGACCTAAAATTGGGCTCATCTTCCTCAAATTACTTACCTACATTCACAAATTTAAATAAATTATTGGAATTAAAATATTGACTCTTTATTTCCTCTCCATGTTTCTTCTGGGGTTGGTTTTATAACATCTTTATTAGTCTTATCCAATTTTTGGATTTTTTTTCTTCTTTCTTCTCTCAATTATTATCTTCATAGTCCATTTCACCTTCTTTATCAATATCCATCCATAACATTGGCTGTCATCCCCTTACATGTTCTCTAACATGAGCTTCATCTCCTCTATAATTTTATTTAACTCATTTATTTCCTCTTCCTTCATTACTTTTTATTTCTCTTTCCTCATCTGGTTCTTATATTTTATAGACCTTCCATTTATCTTTCTAATTATTTTAACTCTAATAAGTATTTTAAACCTTTTTCTAGCAAGTCTATTTCACGTTGATTGTGTCTCACCCTAATTTATATCCTTACCTATTCTTTTAACACTCTTTCCAAGTTTTTTCACCTTATAAATGCTACTTAAACCTCAATGTGATCCTTATCCTTACCTCTTTAAGCCTCAAGTGTAAAGGACTAGTTTAACCTTTCTCAACTTTAATCTTTCTCAATCGCCTTCAAAATTATTTTCATTTCAACCTACACTTATGCAAAACTAGTTTTGAAAGCTTCAACTGAGCTATGATACCATTTGATATAAATAGACCTCTTCTAGGTCTCTTAATATAGGTATTATAGGTATTTCTTGATGTAACTTAGTCACTTCACTACTATTTGAACATGTAAAATGGTTAAAACCTTCACAATAATGATTTCAATCTATTGTAAATAGTCTTGTAAGGATCTTCTTACATTACACTAGGTTTATCTTCTCATGTTATTAGTGTTTATAACCTTATTAATTAAATATTAATGTAGATATTAATATCATGAAGCTTAAAAAAATTCCTTCCACACTTTATCTTGTTTTATAGATCAATATATACTTCAATTTTCATCCTTTATTAGTCTTTAAAAAGAAAAAAATATTTTAGCTTTTACCTAAACCTAAAAAACTAATCAATAGATTTAAGAATACATATGATTATATATTGAAAACTCATTGAAAACTTTTTCCACATACTATTTTTTCTTATTAAAAGGTTTCAATCATCTATCTATGCTTGTGACTCTTAAGTAATTGAAAACATAGACTTTTTAGATCTTTGTCTACTCTCAATCTGACCTTCTTGACTTCAAACCAACCTTATTAAGATAAAATTAATTAAACAAGGTATTTTGATGATTAAATATCCTTTATTAGGTTCATTTTATAGTGTTACAACTTATTTTATGGCATACTACATAAATTCCTATTTATTCACATTATAAATTTGAATCCATCTTTATCAACTTGAATATTTTTATCCATATATCCATTTAAATTTCCAAACACTTAAAATTAGTACTCTAGGAGTTATGTTCTCTTTTGAATTCTCAAATAGGGTCTAAACTATCGTACATAGGCTTGTTCATTGAGATTATGTATTTCTATCTCAATTGGAACTATTATTCCATGAAAACTTTTGAAAAACCTCAAAAATATTTTATATCATAACTATACAAAGTTTCAATCCTTTTACAAGATTTTTTCTCAAGTTATGGAGTATTTTATCCTCAAACCCCTATTTTAGGCTTACTTATAGGACTTCTAAGACACAATCACCCATATTTTTTTGTTATAGAGATTATTTTGACCTAAAATAAATTAAATTTTTTGACTAACTAAATTTAAAAATATCTCATTTTTAGGAAATGAAGACCTTGATCTAGGGGTTGCAGGATTGTGTAAACTTGAGAACATTTAAAATACAAATATTTGACTTTTGATGTCTTTCAAGAGATATTCATGTCATTCAAGGAATATTACATACACTATTAACATTAAAATCCTTTATTGTGTATTATAAACCTTAATGTGTTAAATTAAACCACTTTTCTTTGACTTCTATAGTTAAATTAGGTGTTAAAGACCTGAGAGCACAAAAATAGGGAATTATTGGAATACAATGCCTATCAAGGATTTATTTTTATTGGGTTAAAACATACATATATTATTCATAATATTTTATGTATCCTTTTAACATGAATTTTTTTAAAAATGTATAGAAAACACCTTTTTCTATTTGATTGTATCACTTAACACATAGTTTTTATACCTCTTCAAACCTTGAATCATTATGAACATATGGAATGACAATAAAGAGTGTTAAATAATATATTATTACACACTTATAATGTTTTACAATACATAATAATTTGAAACAAATCTTTTCTCATTCACACCTCTTCCAAAATGATGTAAAAACATTTGTTTAATGGGTTTGGCATTAGGATATACAACGAGATGGCATATAACCAAGGCATCATCTAAACATGGAATGTCTAAATAAGCCCATGAAAATATATAAATTAATTTCATCAAAATGGATATAGAAACTTCATGTTCCTCTTAAGTGAGGGATGTACCTATTTAAATCCACGTTGGGTCCTCTGAAGTCCTAATATTCACCTATGAAGTGTCATTCATAAGAAGTGTACAACCATCATCTAGAATAGTCGGTAAGGAGTTGAACTGATTGGAAATGGTAAAGTCCTCTAGACTGACTAGCTTATATAATTATACTAAGTAGAATGAATTATAATCTCTTAATATTGGCATTGGGTATGATATAAATAACTTAGGGAACTCTTGAATAATCTATGTAAAAGCTTATCGCTCCTTAATATAGATAATTGATCCATAAATAGACTATGGGATATAGGTCTTTTATTCTTCATAAGAGGAAGGGTGAACATCCCCATATAATGGTATCATAAATCAATTTTGACTAAGATATTGGCCTTTCTCTTTACTTTTCCTAAGTAAGAAAACACCCCAAATAGGTTTTCACTTTCAAACCTCAATGTTTGATTTTTTTTTTTTTGGCTAGGAAGGTTGACCTACTCTATGAAGTAGGCAACATGATCCAATATAATATCAAATCCTTGATTATGGTCTCCAAGAGGAATGTGAATGCTCAATCCTAAAAATTTGTATATGGTCTCATCATTTTAAAACTTATATAATGTAATTATTGACTCTTGTTGGTCCTCATCTATCAATTATGGATGGTAAAGGGATAAATGTGAAGGTTGATAAAGAGGGTAAATAGTGTATATGGAACATGGATTAAAAAAATTTAGCATCCAAGTCATAGTATATGTTATAATCTGACCCTAAATCACTATTGGTATCATCATCTCTAGTCATTGGTGTTAGAACATTAATAAGGTATGTGGGCTTACCCCCATGTAGTTTAAATCCAATACCATGGGTTCTATTATACTTGGTAATAAAGACTAATTCAATTGTTCCTTGTTGATATAGCCTGAGGCCTTTTCCTTCATAATGTATGTGATGCATAATCTAGGTGGGAATAGGATACTTTGTACTTTGGTAACAATTGGCTAACTCATTAGTGTAGAGACATGAATCATATTCTACTACGGGGTCATATTCTAAGCCATAGGTTGATTTAAAAATAATGGGATTATTTAGCTAAGATTTTTCTTTAGTTTCCCACTCCATATGAGTAGTTTTGGCCTTAGGTCTCCCATAATATTTTGGATTATTAGGTAATTTGTCAATATAGAATGCATTACAACTATTTTATTCTCTTATACCTTTGTCATTTATATAAAGGTGGTTAGAAATTTCTAGTGGAGGCATAGCTAAAGTACAAGATAAGTTTTTTGGGTTAATGTAATTATCTTTTGGGACTAATTCAATGGCCTTTCCCTTTTCACATTTTTCTTCATCTAATTTAAGTATAGGGTTTATGCCAAACTGGTAGTTTTAGATTTTTTACTCATCATCAAGAAATTTACATTACTAATATGATAAAGATAAGCTGGTATAGTCACCTCGATTCCTAAATGTGTAAATTTTATACATTGATGTAATGTATAAGGTAGAGCCCTAATTTCATGAATCTAAGGTCAGCCCAATAATAAATTGTAAGATAGTTTTAGGTCCAAAGCATGGCATAGAGTATCATGGTTAAATGGCCCAATAACCATTGGGAAATAATAGTACATTGAGATTCATGTTATTCATTATCATATGTCTTGATAATGATGGTATCTATTTGTAAGTTAGTTGTTATATATCAAAGACGTCTGACCAAATTAAGAGACATAATGTTGAGACTCGAACCATTATCTATGAGGACACATTTAACTCTATGATTTTCTATACTAACCTCAATGTACAACTGGTTATTATGTAGAGGACCCAAATATGACATATCACTTTGGTCAAAGGTGAGATGTTGGCCTAAGGCCAAGTGATGAGGCCAGAATATGCTCGTTAAATGTATAATAAATGACCTCATCTTACTCTCTCTTTGTATTAAGTTTGACTACATTTTGTGACTTTTATTTTGATCTGATATGAGTTAGGATGTAATTATCCATCTTTTGTTGATTGTGATTCTAACATTTAAAAAGCTATGTAATTCCTAACAAGTGATTTGGAAAATTCAAGTTTTGTAATAAAATAGGTCATCATAAGGCTGAAGAACAAATATGAAGTGGATTGCATGTTTTTGGAAGCATTAGAATCAATACAGCTTAGTTCAAGAAGCCCACCATGATATTACAAGTTTTGTCACATTTTTGAAATTAGTTTCAGAACTCTATATTTAGTTCTATAATTATCTAAATTAATTATGATACTCCTACAGATAAGCTCTATAACTTTCATGGTTAGACATGAAACTGATAAAGATCTATTCTAAATGGCTGGCGATCTATCAAATCAATGATCCTATTAATCAGGAGTATAATTCCAATTTCCATACTTGTAGATCTAAGACATTTATCACACAACTAGACATCCAACCACATCTTAATTCAACATTTATTCTGGGTACGATTTAGTTCCACTATATCCATGAAATAGTTACAGCCATTAATGCACCACAAGAAGAAGAATATATATATACCTAGGAATTTAGGAGTAGGAATAATTTAAGAATAGAGGGATAAGGATAGATTAGTAGATTTTTCTAATATAAAACATTTTATCAATACAATAGCCATTTATGTTTTGAGAGAAAATTAAGTTGTTCAATCCTGTTTCTAGGCGGATCAAGGGCCCACTACTCCAAGAACTAGGATCTTCATTTTTGGCTGGTATTTATATTTTATTATCAAAAGAAAATAGGTAGCTCTATTAAAATTATAAATGCTTCCAACTCCTTAAAGTTAAAATTTGTTGTAGATTTGTCCCTGTGAGTGTTCTAGATTAAATTATCATTTCTTTGCAATCATTTTCCAGGCATTCTAAATAGTATGTTTATTTCCAGCAATCTATTTCATTATGCAAAAGTGTGTTTATTTCTAGTAATCTATTTCATTCTGCAAATGTGTGTTTATTTCCAATAATCTATTTCATTCTGCAAAAGTTTGTTTACTTCTAGCAAATTCATTTTTTCAAAGTGTGTTTGCTTCCAACAATTTTTCATAGTTTTATTCCAATAAGGTTTTAACCAAATAAGACCTTAAGCCATTAAAAATCCCCCAAAACAAAAGAAAAATACAAATACCTACAATCAATTACTAAATCACTAAGATTCTTCTTATTGCATATAGCTTTAGACACATCCCTTGTTAAATATGAAATTAACAGAAAGTTGATTAAATGAAGGGAATAATGACACCCATTATTTTTGGCACCGTTGTTGGGGAGCCTCTAGTTGGAATTTTATAATTAGGTGTCAACAAGAGTAACAATCATACATTTAGTAATTAAAGAAAATTTCCCTAAAAATTTATCACAAAATTTATGAGGAGACCACGAGACTCCAAGGGTAGATTTCTCCCCAAAATATCTAAACAAGAATTTCAATCATCCTCTAGATTAAATAAGGCATTTGAGTAAGAATTGGAGGCACCATTATCTCCTACAAGACAAGAAGCAAAATTGCCATCTTTGGAATTTTTGGATTAGTCACTAGAAGCAAGTATATCTTTAGGGAGGAGAATTATTTCTCAAAGTAGACCATATACCACATTGACTAGGAGAAGGGACTAGAAAACACTAGAGAGATGGCATGAGAAGTTGGAAGAGAACTTGAGCAAACTTTTACCTATTTCATTTAGATAGAGGATGATGAAACAACTATGAAGAACATTACACCTGCACACTTTCCCACATTTAGAGGAATGTGATCTGAGGATCCTGACCAATTTCTGTTTGAGTTTAAATTATTAAGTCAGACTTATGATTACAAGATAGATAATAAAAAACTCAAGTTATTTCCATCTACCCTGAAGGATGCATCAATGAGGTGGCTTATGGGATTAACATCTAATTCTATTACCAATTAGGAAAAAATGGAAACTATCTTCCTAGATAAATATCAAGATTATTGTAGAGAAAGAAATTGAAAGGAAGAATTTTTCAAAATCAAACAGGAAGAAGATGAAAATATGGAAGATTATTTGGACAGATTCCTCTTTATGAGTAAAAGATGTGAATTTGTACTTCAAGAATATTTAAGTAAAACCATTTTTCTCAAAAGTCTGGATGATAAATCTAAGGAAACCCTTGATTTAATTAGTGGGAGAAACATTTGTCAATTAAGAATGGATGAAATCATATAAATTTGTAGAAATTATTCAAAGACAAGGGGTGGACCTAAAAAGGGAAAAATGGTTAAAAATTTGACCTCCACCATGGATGGATTACAAGCTAAATCAAATTCCCAAATTGAACCATTAGCCATGTATTGTCCTAGATGCAAGAAGAAGCATGCGATAAGGGAATGTCTTTTGGATAAAATAGAAGTATGTCTTGTCTATGAATCTAAATAAAATGATACTCACACTTGTTCTCTTCTTTCACTCATAAAAAACTAGCTCAAACAAACTATTACATCATCCACCACAAAAGAATTGAATTTTGTTCAGAGACAACCTAGCCAAGGATAGTTTATGCCAAGACTAGCTCCTAATCCTTTGATGATGCCATGGGTAGCTCAAACAGTACCAAAAATTTGGGGACAACCACCTTGGGTCCCTCAACCAACATGGCATCCTCAAGATTTGGCAAGTCAATCTTAGTATACTCATGGACATAAACAACCTTGGGCTGGTCAAGGAAATCCTTATGCTTGGTGACAACCTAGATGGGGCCCTAGTAATTATGTGCAAGGGAAAAAATATCCAAATCAGAACCAAAAAGCCATAATGGGATCTCCAGTATAAAATCCATAGGATAAAAATATAGTCCAAACACAAATTCCAGCACAACCAATAGCAAACCTAAGAAATAAACAAAAAACTCCTTTATACAAAACAAAGCCAAAAAAATCAGTTGATCTAAATGCAATGGATTATAAAACCATTCAATCTAGATCTGGAAAAATAGTTACTAGTCCACTTGTTATAATCACTGAGATGATAGAAGAATCTAAAACCCCTAGTCCAGTTGCACCTAAGTAAGATGAAAAATAAAAAGATAAGGAACCAAAAATAAATTCTACTAAGATTCCATTTCCAAAAAGATTTAAAGATGCCATAGAAATTAAGGAATCTGAATTGGTGCAGGAACTAAGAAGATTGAATATTGAAATACCGTTGTTATAAGCAATTAAGGATATTCCAAATTTGAACAAGTAAATCAAACTATTATGTTTTAAAAAACATAGAAGAAAGAATCAGTAGCCCAGGACTATTCAGGTAGATGGGAAACTTGCTAATTTATAATCAAGAAAGCTCCTAGTTCCCAAATATAGAGATTCTGTAAACCCTGTTATTTTTGTTTCTATAGGCAATAAAGATATACATAATGTTTTGATTGATTTGGAAGTAGCTATCAATGTAATGATAGTGGACACTTTGAAAACATTACCATTAATAAGAATATAACCTACTAACACCATATTAAAGATGGCAGATCAGTCTATAGCAAAACCAAAAGGAATTATTGAAGATGTGGTAGTAATGGTGGAATCATGGGAATATCCAGTCAACTTCCTTATATTACAGCCAAAAGTTAAAACACTTGGTTATCCCATTGTTTTTGGGAGACCATGGTTAGCTATAGTTTCTACCTTAATTGATTGCAGGTTAGGTGATATGTCTATTTCAAATGGTAAGAATTCTAATCAAATTTCATTATATCCCTTTGTATGACCTTTTATTGATAATCAAGAGAAATTATGGGTTGATAATCTTGATATTAATGAGAAAAATATATCTTATTTGGCTATGATAACATTGTAGGATCATGTCTAAGAAATAGAAGATATGGTTAATCCTTCATTGAATGAACATCAATTGTCATTGGAGCAGTCAGGATTAGTTTTGGAACCTACAAAATCTATTCTAAAACCATCACAGCTAGTTTCAAAACCACACCAACAATAATTCCCTATAAATGAAGATAATTTCACTCTAGAGGAATGATATTTATCTTGGGGAGAGGAAGGATTTGTAGCCTCAGCTTTATATATATCAGGAGATGATGAAGAATTTATGGAAAATAGCAGTAATGAGGAATTCAACCTACAAAAAGATAAGTATCATAACTCTTCTTATTGTCCTTTCTCCAACATTCTATCTCAAGAAACTTTTGGAGATGTTAATACATGTCATATGTTGTTACCACATGCCTGTCCACTAAACACCTTAATGGAACCCTTTCAATAAATCAGTTCATCATATACTGGAACACAACATGTTGAGATTCAACCAGGAATTTTTTTGAATATTAATAGCTAGTTAAAGAATGATGAAGAAGCCAAACTATTTGATGTTTTGAAGAATCATAATAAAGATTTTGCTTGGGACTATAGAGACATGAATGGAATTCACCCAAGTATCTACACCCATCACATTTATACTAAAAACATTAGACCAGTTAGGCAACCTCAGAGAAGGATTAATCTAGCCTTAAGGGATATAGTCTAACAAGAAATTGAAAACCTATTACAAGTAGGTTTTATCTACCCTATCTCAGATAGCTAGTGGGTGTCTCCTCTTGTAATTATCCCTAAAAAGAATGGAAAATAGAGAATTTGTGTTGATTATAGGGAACTGAACAAAGACACCCTAAGAGATTATTTTCCCTTACCATTCATAGATCAAGTCTTAGACAACCTTTTAGGTAAACAATACTTCTCCTTCTTGGATGGATTTAGTGGATACAATCAAATTAGAGTTACTGTTGAGAATCAGGACAAAACTACATTTACTTGTCCATGGGTTACCTTTGCTTACAGGGTATTGCCATTTGGACTATGTAATGCTCTAGCAACTTTTCAAAGAGTTATATTAGCAATTTTTGTAGACCTAATAAATGGCTGTGTAGAGGTATACATGGATGACTTTACTGTGCATGGAGATACATTTGATATGCTTTGAAAAATTTGGATAGAGTATTAACAAGATGTGAACAACATCACTTGTCTCTTATTCCTGAGAAATGTTTGATGATGGTTGATGAAGGGATTGTATTAGGATACCATATTTCAAAAAGAGGAATTCAGGTCGACGAAAATAAAATCAAGATTGTTTTAGACTTGCCTATTCCTAAAACCCCCATAGATATCAAGTCATTTTTAGGGCATGTTGGATACTATAGGCACTTTATCAAGGATTTTAGTAAAATTTCTGCTCCCATGTTTAAGTTGCTTACCAAGGACTGTGAATTTCTTTGGGATGAAAAGTGTCAACATGCATTTGAAGAAATTAAAGAGAAATTAGTAATTGCCCCAATATTAAAAGGACTTAATTGGGAGAAACCTTTTCACATCCAAACTGATGCCTCAAATTACTCAATTGGTGCATTTTTGGGACAGAAAGATGAAGAAGGAAGAATGTATGCTATTTACTAGATTAGTAAAAATCTTACTCCCATTGAAAGAATTACACTACCACTGAAAAATAATTTCTCCCTGTGATCTATGCAATCAATAAATTTAGAGATTACATTACAGGGTACAAAATATTTGTACATACAAATCACTCAGTAATTAAATATTTAATGAACAAACCAGTGGTTAGAGGTAGAATAATTAGATGGTTATTACTTCTACAAGAATTTGATATTACCATTATGGACAATCTAGGCAAATCTAATGTGGTAGCTGATTTCTTGTCAAGGACAACTTTCTAGATGAATAATTGTTTATTATTTTAGATGATACACCATGTTTTATTGACATGGAAAATTATCTTATAACAGGGAAGTTTCCTCTTTCTTTCACTAAAAAACAAATAAAAAGGTTAATCAAAACTAGTGCATAGTTCAAATGGTTAAATGGAATGTTATTTAAATGTGGTCCTGATTTGGTTTTACATAGGTGTGTAAGAGAAGATGAAATATTTTCAATCCTCTAGGCATGTCATGATGAACCAAGTGGAGGACACTATTCAGTGAAAAGAACAACTCACAAGATACTTGTCACCAGTTACTTTTGGCCATCTCTATACAAAGATGTGAAGAGATATATTAGGTAGTGTGATCCTTGTCAAAGGATGGGACAACCAACTATTACCAATGAAATGCCTCTGCAACCACAAGTAGTGATTAAATCATTTGAGAGATGGGGATTAGACTTTGTTTGACCCTTTAATCCTCCCTCATAGGGAAAAGAGCACATTCTTGTGTGTACTAATTATCTAACAAAGTGGGTAGAAGTGTAGGCTTTAACAAATGCCACTGAAGAAGCAGTTGTTGATTTCCTTTGGCACAAAATTATGGTAAAGTTTGGAGCACCAAGAAGCTTAGTTTCAGACCAGGGAGCACAATTTATGTCTAATATGATCCAAGATTTCACAATGTATTATTAGATCAATCATAGGAAGTCCTCTCCTTATCCCCCACAAGCAAATGGACAATTTGAAGTAACAAATAGAGAATTGGAAAATATCCTCAGTAAAATAGTTGAAGCAGAAAGAAGAGATTGGGTAAAAGGACTAACTAAAGCTATTTGGGCTTACAATACAACTTAGAAAACCACAACAGGGTTTTCACCATATGAGTTAGTCTATAGGAAAAATCCCTTATTTCCTATTGAGTTTGAACTACAGACATTGAGGACAATAACTAAGGTGGGAATTAAATTGGATGTAGCTCAAAAAGAATGAATCTTTCAACTCAATGAATTGGATGAATTAAGAATGGAAGCACTTTACCAGATAGAGATAATCCAAGGTCAAAGGAAGTAATGGCATGATTCACATATCAAGGAAAGGAAATTTAAAGTAGGAGACTGGGTATTGTTGTTTGATTCTAAGTACCAACAATTCAAAGTAAAATTCAGAACCAAATGGTTGGGACTTTATTAGATTGAGAAAATATTTGACAATGGTTATTTCCATTTACTTCTCATTGATGGTAGCCAAAGAATACTCTTGGTCAATGAACACAGGCTAAAACTTTATAGGAAGCCTCCTACTAAGGATGAATTCTTGAAGAAAATTAAAGCAAACAAAGAATTTGATCATATGGGAGAACCCAGTTCTTCTAAAATGATCAAATAATCAGATGAAAAGATCTAGAATAAAGGGAAGAGGATGAAAACTAGTAAATGGCATTCTCTTCCCCCCAAAAAATAAAAATAAAATAATATAAAAATTCTCAAAGATCAATTGAAAACCAATGATGGAAGTTGATATTTTCAAATAAATGACTAATTCAAAATAAAAACTTCTTTGGAATTCTAATTATTTTCTAACCATTTTTCCTTACCTGTTAGGAATGATGAGTCATCATGATAGAGGGATTACATCATTAAGGATGGTAATTATGTTTTTAACTTGTTAAACATTAGATTTAAAGTTTGCATGTGTGCTTAGACTTGATTTTAAAATATTAGTATGATGAGTCATCTATTATACATCATGATTAAATGTGCAAAATCATGAGGACATTGATGATAGAATAAGTTGGTGGATAGTTATAAATAATCATCATCATCATCATCATCATCATTATTATTATTATTATTATTATTATTATTATTATTATTATTATTATTATTATTATTATTATTATTATTATTATTATTATTTAATAAACAAAGTAAAAACTAGCTATATAAAAACTTCAAAAGAGATATAGTGAATTAAATCCGTTAGTTCCACAGCTGAATATAGTAGTTCTGCAACCAAATTCTCTAGTTCAACAACCAAATTTGCTAGTTCCACAACCAAAGTCATCAGTTCCATTGATAAAAAAAGCAATATTCAACTAACCTATGTAATATTAAAGAATAATAAATCATGGGGATTAAAATGAATTCACAACTAGAGGATGATACCCAGCTCCTTGTAAATGAAGAAGTAGAACTATCTTTCAACAGGTAGGATAGTCAGAGTTTCTGAGGACATTTCCCAAATATAATGATGAATTGGTAAGAGAATTTTTTTATCAATTTAGAGTAAATAAGGACAAAGATTAGGAAGATTTTCATTCCTTTTTTTATGAATGTAATAAGTGAGATATCTAGAATACCAATGGTGCATGTCCTAAACCTTGTCAAAGGGACATTAAAAGACCTAGTTGAAACCCTGCTGAAAGAGGGGGAAGTTGAACCCCAGTATATTTACAACATAAATAAAATCATCAAAGGATTCAAAAGGGTCAGCTTTCCCAAACCCTTTGATAGAGTATCATTTTGGATACTTAAGTATTTAACTTATGATTGACAATTTGGGTTAATAGGAAAAGAAGTCCTAAAAATCCTTATACACCTTAGATATAGAGCCAAAAAATTAGAATATATAGTAAACCTTCTAGGGGTTCTTTTTGATTCCATACATACAATGGCCTAGAGGTATTCTTGGGGTGTAGGAACAATTAGACATCATGGGTTAGTGCATTTAGTATGCCAACACCATTTCCTTTCAAAGAAAATTGGGGAAGAAATGTGGGAAATTTTTCTTGGCAAATTTGGGTAGAACCCTGATATTTCTCGAAGAGAAATAGTAACTCCTCACGCCCCATTAATTCATTTGGAAACTGATACCCCTGATGAGGAAAATAAATAACTAAGGGAAGAGGAAATACCAACAAGAAGAAGATCTAGAAGAAGAGATGAAACTGTATACCTTACTATGCCTTCTCAAGAAATTCCTTCTTCTATAGAAGATACAAAATAGCTAATACCTGTCTCTGAAAGTGATGGTTCACCTAGGCCTAAGCAAAAGGAGAAAATTAGAAGAATCTCTAAGAGGAGACCCATGTATGCACATTTTGAGGCTCCTCAAGGATGGAGATGTCATAAAAGGTCTAAATAAATTCTAGAGGAGATGAAAGAACAAGAAAGGCTAGAAATTGAAGCTACTAATATTTTGGGTAGCATGGCTATGACTCCTCCTAGACCAAGCCAAACAAAAAAAAAAGAAGATGAAATATTTGAGGAGAAAGTTTTCCAAGAAATGGGTGAGATAGTAGCACCATCACATGCAGAAGATGAATAGGCATCTTGAAAAAGGAAAGGGAAATCCCCTCTGGTAGAAGAAGAATGCTTAACTCCCCATGAAATTTTAGAAAAAGAATAAAATTAGCAGGTTAAAGAGGCTCTATTTTTGTCTAGAGTAGAGCTCATTATCAATGAAAAATATGAGGAATTGAATGTTCTCAAACTCAAATTAGAACAGAGAGAAATACTCCTTAAAGAATTAACAAACCAGTTCATAGCCAAGACTGAGGAATTAGTAGAGATTAAAAGGCAACTGATGGATAACAAGGAAAAATGTACAATTTCTGAGATAGACTGTTGTGTCAATAGTCTCTGCACAAACTGAATTGACTTATCTACCACTCAAGTAGTTATGGGATGATACATGCAGAGAACTTAGTGTAATCAAGGCATCTAATAAGGACTTGAAAAGAAAAATATAGGAATAAAAGAAAGCAAGGAAGGAATGGGAAGAAAAATTAGGAAAAAGATAAATATAAATATCTTGTGAAAAGATAAATAGTTTTCATGATGAGTGAGAAATTGCTTACATGTAGAATACCTTCTCCTGCATATAGTATGCTTTTAGAGGAACAATTCATTCGCTGATAGTTGTCAAGGATAGCATGTGGCCTTCCACATGGAATAAAATATGAAACTAATTTCTCAGTAGCCTACTCCTTAACCAATGCAAAATAGAAAAATCTTCTCTATGATTTAATCCTCTACAATTTCTTGCTGGAAAAAAAATTAGGTTTTATGATCAATTTATATGTAGGGGAAAACTAGTTTAATGCATTTGTCTCTATTCTTCAAAATCATATTACATGGAAAGAGAGGGAGTCAGAGCATCTATTAAATGCTAGTTCATCTAGTCTCTATATGAGAATTCATCATGGCAACCCATTCGCCTTTGCTACACATTTCCAATCCCATGCATTTAATGAGAAGTTCAAGGAACCTTATCTTTTCAATTTACAAAAAAGCATTAATGCCTTCACCTCTTATGAAAAGGAAAATTTTGATAATATCTATGATGCATGTTTGAAAATATGGGAATTTCTCCTAGTGGAATTGAAAAGAATGGAAGTAATATCCCCTTCAAATTTGATCTAGAGTCTAGAAAGGGTAAAAGCTTTATGCATAATAATTCATTGAATCAATGAAACTCCCCTGTGCATATGGATACAAATGTAGACAAGGCCACCTCTACTTCTCACCCCCGTATCTCCTTAGCAAAATAGAGGACCTCAAGATCCCATTCAATTTGAGGAATGTAAAAGATAAGTAGAAGCAAGAGCAGGGTATAGTTCCTCTAAATCAAAGCATTTGGATATTCAGTTCCAGCCATTTGATCTAAGAAATCAAATGGAATGCAGAATATACAATCCTAAATTTGAAGAGTAAAGTTTGTAAAGGGACTTACAAATAAGTATGGGGGAAATGATGAGGCTAGAATATGCTCATTAAATGTATAATAAATGACCTCATCTTACTCTCTCTTTCTATTAAGTTTGACTACATTTTGTGACTTTTATTTTGATTTGATATGAGTTAGGATGTAATTGTCTATCTTTTGTTGATTGTGATTCTAATGTTTAAAAATCTTTGTAATTCCTAAAAAATGATTTGGAAAATTCAAGTTTTGTAATAAAATAGGTCATCATCAACTTGAAGAACAAATATGAAGTGGATTGCATGTTTTTGGAAGCATTGGAGTCAATACAGCTTAGTTCTGGAAGCCCACCATGCTATTACAAGTTCTATCACATTTTTAGACTTAGTTTCAAAACTCTATATTTAGTTTTGGAATTATCTGAATTAATTTTGGTACTTCTTTAGATAAGCTCTAGAATTTTTATGGTTAGACATGGAACTGATAAGGATCTATTCCAAATAGTCAATGATCTATCAAATCAATGATCCTATTAATTAGGAGCAGACTTCCAATTTCCATATCTACAGATCAGAGACATTTATCACATAGCTGGACATCTAGCCATGTCTTAATTCAACATCTATTCTAGGCACGATTCAGTTCCATCGTATCCATGAAATAGTTACAACCATCAATGTACCACAAGAAGAAAAATATATATACAGACCTAGGAATTTATGAGTAGGAATAATTAAATAATAGAGGGATAAGGATAGAATAGTACATTTTTGTAATACAAAACATTTTATCAATATAATAGCCATTTCTATTTTGAGAGAAAATTAAGTTGTTCAATCCTGTTTCTAGGTGGAGTAAGGGCCCACTCCTCCAAGAACCAAGATCTTCATTTTTGGTCTGTATTTATATTTTATTCTCAAAATCAAATAGGTATCTCTTTTAAAATTATAAATTCTTCCAACTCCTTAAAGTTAAAATTTGTTGTAGATTTGTCCCTGCGGGTGTTCTAGATTAAATTCTCATTTCTTTGCAATCATTTTCCAAGCATTCTAAATAGTGTGTTTATTTCTAGAAATCTATTTCATTTTACAAAGGTGTGTTTATTTCCATCAATCTATTTTATTCTACAAATGTGTGTTTATTTCTAGCAATCTATTTCATTCTGCAAAAGTGTGTTTACTTCCAACAAATTCAATTATGTAAAGTGTGTTTACTTCCAGCAGATTTTCATAGTTTGATTCCAATAAGGTTTAAACCAAAGAAGTCATTAATACATTAAAAATCCCCCAAAACAAAATAAAAATACAAATACCTACAATCAATTACTAAATCACTAAGATTCTTCTTGTTGTATATAGATTTAGACACATCCCTAGTTAAATATGGCATCAACAGAAAGTTGATTAAATGAATGGAATAACGGCACCCATAACCAAATGTCCTACCATGGATTGGAATATGTCTGGAGTAATTTCATCTAACATAAGGGTTGGTTCAAATATTTTTTCAAGGTGTCTTTGTGGATAGTAGATGTATGTAAAAAATCCATGATGGATATGTGCACATGTGTCTTATTTAGTTATTCCATGATATCATAGGTATTCCCTTAGTATTTTTAGTTGGTTTATTTTTGATAGGTACAAAAGGTTAATCATACTCACCTATAGTATTTATCTTTGGTCCTTTGATAGTTACCCTGACTCATTGAGTTATGATTATGTAATCTTAGTCTACAACTCGGCTTTGGTAGTTAGTTGGGTAGGTAATAAGGATTATAATGATGATTCTTGCATGGTATATTTCTTGATTATCAACATGGCCCATAGAATAATCACCAGTATATGGAGGTTCGTAGGTATGGCTTGACTGATATGCATCATTAGGTGAAGATCTAAGTCTATTTGTAGTTAGTCAATGGTTGATAATGTTGGTGGAAACATGACTACCTAAAATTTGTCCTAAAACATTATTATAGGTATACATAATGAATTATGATCTCCTTAGTAAGTTTGATCATTTTTACCTTGGTTTTAACCATTTTTCTATTATTTTGGCTGGCATTATTGTTTCTAATTTTGTGGTGGAGTTATATGCCATTGTTGTTGATATTATCAGTATTGCTATTGGTTGTTACTATTTTTATGTCCTATAAATAGATTATCATAGATAACTAGGTTACTATTATTTATAAGAGCATGGGTGTCTCTTTCTATCTCTCCATTTTGTAACATATTTTCAATCATATATCTAAGTTTGATACACCATCTTAAGAAATGTCCTCTGACATGATGATACTCATAAAATTCATGTTCCTTTTAATAATTGGGAAAAGGAATCCCTTCAGGGAATGACTTTGGTATTGGCCAACTGATCATATTTTCTTGAACTAATATTTAGAACATAAATTTAATAAGCTCACTAAGGTCATTGAATTACCAGGCTATGGGTGGTCTTATCCTCAGAGGAGGGGATCCAAATTGGTTTTGATTTTGTGGTAGTTGTTTTTTTGGAGGTATTTTTTGATGTATGGAGGAGGTGGTTGTTGAGTGGGTGGAGGTAAATAAACAATCGATGTTTTCAATATCTAAACATGGAATGATTTAGTAACCCCATTACAAATAAAATCTTATTGTGGTTTTAGGGTTTATGTATCTCATTTTTATTGGTTTGAGGTGTCATTGAAAGTAGTATTTTAATTGGGTTATAATTATAGTTATATCCTTGATTCTATTTTTGGTTATGATTAGAAGAGGATAACTTGACTATGCCTTTTTTTATAAGGGATTTATCAATAGTTTCCTTTCACTATAACCTCTTTGAATGCATGAGCACATTACAACATGAGATGGCAGGATATATCACTATGTAAGCTCATATTAAATATCATAGATAACTATTTATTTGGAAAATTATGAGTAAAATGGATTTCTATTTCCCTCCAACATTACAAGTATGTAGAGAATATTTTACCAATATTTTATTTAGATTCAATGAAATCCATAATAGTAATCTCATGCTCAAGATTATATGAAAAGTTTTTTACAAATCTATCCAAGAGATCATCAAATTCAAATACAGAGTTCTTCAATAATTTCAATAGCCATTCTAAAGCTTGTCTAGATAGACTCTTTGAGAATAATAGAATAAAGTATATGTCACTATATGCCATAAGCTAGTAAGAAATAAATAATTATTTTAGATGCTCTATAAGGTCACTTTTACCTTTTTATTTATCGAATGTAGGTGGCTCATAACCTAGTGGAAATGGTATTTGTAGATCTTCCATGTTGAATGGGTAAGAGCATATCTCATCCAATTTGAATTTATTTGTTTATTTTATAACCTATATAATTTTTATTTTATAACCTATATAATTTGAATTACATCCTTCATCTATTACAACTCTTGGGAAAGTAAATTAGAGGGAGTGACCTATTGTTATTGAGGTTATGAAATCAAAGGTGGATTACCTTGACTAGGGTAGGCATATTATGGAATGTTGGTTTAATTATGTGAATTAATAGATATGCATATGTGTACATTAAGATTATCCTATGAATATGTAATAGATGATATTAGATCACATTTTAGTTCAGGTTAGTTACATATACCTAGATAGTGAATTATGGCCATGGTAGTGACATTTATATCCATGGAATATGTTGGTATTGTTAGGTTTGGGAGGGAACTTGTTGCCTACTTGTTGAAATCTATTATATATAGGGAACACATTGTTGGCTAGATCCCTAATATTAGAGGTGTTGGTAGTTAGATCCTTATTGCATGTGTGATACCCATTAGGTAAAAGGAAATTATTAACTAACACCTGGTACATGATATACATAGAACCTTATTATTCCCTAAACACCTATTATTGGATTGGCACTTGTTATTGAAGAAAAACTTATTTTTGAAGTGGCACTTGTTGCTAAAATTACACTTATTATTGAAGTTACACTTTTTGAATTGGAACTTGTTGTTGAAGTGGCACTTTTTATTGAAGAGACACTTATTGTTAAAGTAACACTTGTTGAATAGGAACTTATTATTGGTTAGGCAACTATTATGGGATTGTCATTTGTTTTTGTTGACCAATTGGCACTTTCTGACCAATAGGAATACATTGTTATCTAGGCAACATCTATGATTGATAAGGTATATTGGTTTGTCTTTTTTATAGAAGTACATTCATTGTCACCTATTGAGGTAGCATAGTGTTTTGCACTTGTTTTAGTGGTAAGTTGGTCTATTTTTAGCTTGTTTCCCCTATTACACATTTTAGGAAATATCTAGGTGAGGAGTGGAGTTTGTTTGTTAGTTTTGGGAAGTATGCATACCTATTCCATGCTATTGAAATCCACTCATGACATTAGTCATAGGAATATATTTTATGTTTCTTGATGGTAAATTAGGCCCACTTTGGTTTAAATTGGAATGACCTTACATTTCATCCACAACATTTTGAGTGAGGTCTTCCATTTGAGCATCATTTTATTCCATTAAAATATGGACATTATACATATCACCAACCAATATGTTTTGTTTAAATGGGTCTACATTTGATCTTGCATAGCCTGAAGCATCTATTTGTTTCCTTATTAATGAAGCTATCTCAAAAAGCAAGATGTTGTAAAAATCCCTTGGATTAATATTTTAAGATAGATTGAAATAATTTTGGTATACTTTTTATACCTATTCCATTTTTTCATCCATAATACCTTTCCATTTTGCAAGTGTATTATGGTATTACTATGGAATTTGAGCTAAATCTTGACTATAACTAGTTGAATTCTATTTGAATGGTTGAATTTGAGGCACATTACTAGGAATTCTAGTAAAACTACTTAGACTTTCATGTGGGAAGTCTAGCATAAATGTGGCTCCTACTTCTATAGCTCTGATGAACACTTCATATTTTTTCTCTAACAAATGACATTAAAACAAGTACAAATCATAGCTTGTTTATGTTGGCATTATAATATATCAGGGCTCTTATTATTGGCTTTGTTTAATGTTAGGCATCATTTGAGAAAGGTACTTTACCATTTGATCTAGATCTTGCCCTGGATAAGGAGGTATAATCACTAAATATTTAACTAAAGGGTCATGCTTTTATTCAATGTATGGGATGCTCTAATATGGATAAGGATCTGTCTCATAAGCTACATCATCATATGACTATTTAACAAAAGGGTAATTGGTCACAAAGTTATCATAGATTGGATTATACATGGTACCTCTACATGTGTAATGAGGTATTTTTAGATCAATGAATAAGTCACATGAAAAATAAAAGGTCTAAAGTTAATAAATAACAGAGGTCTAAAAAAAACCTTTGTCTCTATGAAAGAGGTCCAAAGGGTAAAACAACTAAATTATGAAAAGTTAGGATAAAACAAAATCCAAATTGGTCTAACAAAATGATACCAATTTTCCCAAAGATAGTTATAATAAGAGGCAAAATTAACATAAAGAATCATAAATCATCTATGTATAAAGTAATGATTTGGCCAAATGAAGTTATAATCAATGATGAAAGTATCTAGACAAAGCAAAATAATTGAAAACTAAGATCTAAGGATAAAAATGATTTTCCCAAAGGTGGTTATAATAATTCTAATTTAAAATAGAAGGCTAGATTTGGTAACAAAGAACTCAAGAAAGAACTTGAAGTAAACTAAACCAAATCAATTACCACAAATGAAACTCGGTGATTAGTTCACTAAGACTTGATACTTGATTTCACAAGAAAATATTTGAAATAATGGAAGTAAGACACTCATAATTTTGGCACAATAAACTTCAAACAAATCATGTGGAAATAATTCAACTCAAAGCACTCTTAAATAAGGTAAAAAACAAACACCAATCACTAGGTTTAGGCAAGGTGTCTTTTATATCAAATAGTAAACCAACCCATATAACACAATCCAAACATAAAAGGTAGACAACCTAAGCCCAAATTAGATGTAGATATGATATGAACATAATTAGTTTAGGATTTTTAGTTTGAAAGGTTGAGTTTTACATTTAATGCAAAAAAAAGTTGAATGTTCTAAATCAAAAGAGATATACTAAAATGGGTAGCATAATTTCACATTTGAAATAAAATAGGTATGAAAATGGCTCAGAACATGGTTTAAAAATAAATAAGAGATTTGAATAGTTTAGGCAATGTAATAATACTCATTCAAATGAATGACATGATAATGGTTTTGGAGAAAAAAAATCCAAGGCAAATATTTAGGATGAAATGGTTATCATAAAAATACACCACTTAAACAAGTAAAACACAAATGGTTTTGGAATAACACTCTATGGTAAAAATGTGTAACACAAAAATGGATAGAGTAAAACCTCTTAGGTTAAAGGGGTGTGAGAACAATGTGATAGTTTTGGACTTATTTTGATGCAATAATACAAAAAAATAGTTTTAGTCTAAAAACACACATGTAAAGCAAATAAATAGAAGTATAACTAATGGATCATCCTATATCTAAAAATAACATTAGTGTTTGTAGCTTCTACCAAAGTTTCTACCAATATACCACTGTTTGTGAGGAATGAAGTGTAAATCTAGAAATTATAGTATAGGTATAGGTAGAGTTTCTATACCACCTCTATCTCTCAAGCATTGATATGTGGCATGAAATTAGAGTGAGGATAACTCAACATTTGATAATAAATTACATGGTAATTGGGTTTTTGACTAAAATTTATAAATATCAAATGCATTAAATGGTCTCAAGTGTGGCTAACACAAGGGCACAATCATGTAAACTGAGTCCAAACTGCCTAACTTAATATGAAATGGTCTAGTCCTTTACATAATGAATTCATCCATGTACTTCTTAGTGAATTATTATGTCTAGATACTACATGTCCTAGGTACCCATTGGGATGGTTAGGCTAATTTCTCATCACTATCCCATACAACAATTTGCCTGATTTGTATACCTGAATACAAAGTGGGGTTGGTATGATGCTGGGAGATGAAACCCTAAGTTAATGCACCTATAGATAACTCGTGAGGAAGAATAAATATCCCAATAACAACTCAAACACATAAAAATAAATAAATGAAAATGGAAAGACTTTAGAGGTCATTTTTAGGTCACCCAGGTCACTTAGATATTAGGGAGAGCATTTGCGACATTATTTTTGACATAAATTTATAAAAAATGAAAATAAACTAAATTATTTTTTTCACCCAAGTTCCCTAAAGGGGATGGGGGTAGAACATACACACAATAGTTTCTAATTTTCCACAAATAAGGAAACTAGTTTAACAAACTTTGAAATCTAGATAATAATTAAAAATAAACATAAAGTGAAAAATATCTTAAGAGCTCTAACTAAATTGTGTGTTCTTTTTAATTACACTAAATCAAAGCATTATTTAGATTTTTTCCTCTTGGCCTTGTTTGCACTTTTAAAAAAAAAATCAAAAACTAAAATTTAAGTATGTTTGAGTGGATTTTAAGCACCAAACAAAATGTATGTGAGTTTTTAACCATGATTAAGCTTATTTATCTCAACCTTAGGTCCTATAAAATATTATGGGGTTTGTTTTCCTAGAATCCAAAAAACAACTGAGTAAACAATAATCCATTTCAAGCTCTTGAGTTTTTGAAAAAACATAGACCAAAGTCACCATTTAGAAGGTCAAAGATGACAATTTTATGCAAACATAGATGCAAAGAGAAACTCTGGAAAATCCACCATTTAGTAGGGTAAATCCACTAATTATTTCAGGGGAATATGATAAAATGAGTAGTAAAAAATTAAAATAGAGAGTAAGTTAACCTTGCAAAAGTTATTGTTCAACAAGACAAAATACAACGATTATGCAGAGTGAACCCATCATTTAGCATTCCCAAAGCCACCATTATAAAGCTACTATTTTTTTTGAACTAAAGATTAATAATAAACATGGAATTGGAAAACCCACCTTTACACAAGAGAATTTATTGTTTACTAAAAAATAGAATGATATATATTTCAAGGCTAAAATTCTAAAATTGAAAAATTAAATGCATTTTTTTGAAAAATTAAGAGTTGTAAATAATTTTCCTTAGACATATGGGATGTGTGGTCCCATCGATCATGCCATTATGTAAATTATATGTTTTAAGTGTAAATAATATGTATATTAGTCCCTTGTTAGTCCAAGTGATAAAAAAATAATCATTATAATACACTAGGACTAAACACTCTTTCCTTGGAACTAGGGAGAGCATAAAAAAATAAGCAAGATCAGAAAATAGAGATAAAGATAATACTAATTTATTACATCTTTTTTCAAATTTAATGCTTACTTATTGAAATAAGGATGTTAATTCTTAAACTATGATGACTTGAGTCTTCTAGTAATTCTTTTACATGATGGTATCATCTCTCCAATAGTAATTTGTGGCTTGGTGTGAATCTTGGCATAAATTGGGAATTATAATACTAATTCCAAAGGTTTCAAGAAGTTATTCTAGTATAATAACCTTACTTATAAAATATTACTAGCATATAGTGTGAGAACTTATTTTTATAGCTCAGATAACTAAATCTAACCCTAGGGAGGTTAGGTTAAATTATAACTTTGGTTGAGTCTAGAATAACTTGGGTTGAGTCAAGATAACCTTAGGTTGGTTCAAAGCAATCATGAAATATTCACACCTCAGTTTCAAATAATTTTTAGGCATGAAAACTCACTTTAAATATTTATGATGTGTGACTCATAATTTTGTAATATTTAGGAAATAATAAATCACTTTATTAGCTCCTTTTACCTTTTAACTTCATATTTGACTAAAAATTCCTTTATGTTAAATGAAATTCACTAATTTGATTTGGAATTTTTGTTTAGGAAAGTTAATTAAGATTTTTAATTTAATTAATCTTTCTCAATTATTATTGGCTTTTGGAAATTATTTTAAATGTTATGAATTAATAGCTTGAGAGTCCAGAAGTACCAAATTAGTAGGTTGTAATTTGACTAGGGTTAGAACTAAACTAGGTTTTTACTCCATACAGGATAATATGCCAAATAATATAGCCTTTTCATGTTTATAGGAAATTAAATCCCTTACATAGATGAATTTGGGTTCAAATGATTTCTAGGATTAGGTTATGCCATTTTATAGAAATTGAGTTGAGTCCTAGTTTAGGCATGAAAGTAACCAAAACTAAGTGTCTACACATTATAGTTTTATGTGAAGCATAGTTCAACATGCAACCTACATCCAAGCCTACTCTACATAAGTAATCTTAGGTATAACTCTCTTTCTTTTACTCTAGTAATTTCACTTTTTTTTCATGAATAAAATAGAATAGAGGAAAATGTAGTCAATAAAAATATCATTTAATTCTTAAAAAATCACTTTTGACCATTATTTTATAGACACTTAGATCATGCCCAATTCTATGGTTCTAAAATATTATTCCTCTAATTATATGTAGGATACCCTTACCTTTTAATAAAATTATGGTTCTAAATATTCCTATTCAAATTTATAAATATCATAATTTCAACTCTTGGCTGATTCACACTTGCAACATATATGTATATGTTTTTTATATAAGGTTACTCATTCAGGACTATTATCACAAATAGTGTCTAATTCCATGATCTTGTTCCCTTGTCAATAAAAAATATTTTATCATATTCAAATGCACCTAATAGTTCATCTTGAATGTTTCATAAGTCCCATTTGAGGAATTTTTAAAAATATCACTATAAAGCTACATTTTCTAATCATCTTTTACTAAAGGCTAATAAGATTGAAAAGTAAATTAATGTATAACTTCAAACTAATAGTAAAACACCTATTCTTCCCAATTATGAATCAATGTAACCCTAATATCCCTAAATTTAGTTTGAATACACCTCCATAGTCAAAAGTCATCTTTAATCACATAATTACACCAAGATTGCATCAGCATATATAGTTACACTAGAATTATACACACAACATCATATCATGGGAGAAATACATGGATTTTTATCTCTTTTTTAGTATTTTTATGTATTTATATCTCAACACAAGGGGTGTTGATATCAAGCACAACTTTGGCCTTTAAATACTTTTCCCATTTATTTTATTTATTCCTCATGGTCTATTGATCTAGGTTTCAAGTGAAGAATACTACATACAACATCTCAAAAAATGAATAAAATAGATCCAATCATGGACACAAGACCTAGATGTCAAGGCACACCAATATACTTCTACACATAAATATGAAACCCTACTAGACACCATTGTACTATACAAATGCCAATGCAGGACAACCTCATCCAAATAAAAATCCTTTTCATAGGAAGATGTGAAGATATATTATTTATTCAAAATTATATCATACAACCATATAGTCAATTTCAAAGTCAAATTCATAGTCCTACATTTTTATTTCTAGTGTTTTTCTTCTTTAGTGCTTTCCCATTTTAGCATATTTATATAGTTAATAAGTTGTAAATTAATTTATGTTATTTATGACATATTTTATGGAGTCTAATTTTATATAATAGTTTTTCATAATTATTATTTAATATTTATTTTTAATAAATTAATGTATATAAATGTGTGCAAATATTAAATCTTTTTAAATATACAAAAATAAAAAAATTCTAAAAAGGGATCCAATCATGACATGTTTTCTAGTTTATGTTATTAATTTATGTTATTTATCACATGATTTGTAGATTATATATAATTTTTAATACACATTCATTTCAAAAAATACATGAGTGAGATTCAAGACACACATATTATACATCATACATGGATGTAAAGATGTAAAAAAAAAATTATAACCAAGGACCATGTCAATACTGGGGCATCTCAGTCCATAGGTTACACTATTGAATTTTATAGATTTATGTGACCCTTTCCATTTATCACATTTATTTATTATGATTTAAGTAGGGTTTTTTTAAACTATATACCTGAACCTATAAAAGAGACAAGAAGAAAGACCTCCCCAACCTAGAAAATTAATAAAGTCTACTAAAAATATATATTACATCACAAAGGAAAACAACAACAAAAAAGTGAGAAAACAACTATATTTTTTAGCCTCCAAATGCCTCTTCCCATCTATATATCGTACTTTTCAATTCCATATCAATCTTCTAATACACTTGGGGAGTCTACCCAATCTCCTTGGCACACTCACTACATTTAACCTTCTTAATAGTATAATTATCACCTCTTTTCATCATGTATCCAAATATAATATTAAGACACTCTATGCCAGATAAAATATCTATTATAAACACTTTTATCCCTTCAATAATAATAATTAAATTATCCTTCAACTCAGTGTTTTCATGCTTCAAAATAGAGACTCTATCTCTAAATCTCTTTGACTAATTTTTCATCTCCTTATGATCAACCTTTCTATTTTGATGGTTATTCTTCTAGAAATAAGTTTTGTATTACTCCTTTAAATTGTAATTCTCCCACATGAACCATCTTAGAAGTGAATTTTGAAGCTATCACTCTTCCTCTATCTTAACTTCCTTTCTTTAAATTCTCAAGGTTTTAGCTAAATTATCAAAATCAAAATTGAGGTTGATTTTACTAGCATAAATTCCCACCTTAGGGGGAGTATAATTATCATTCTCAATTTCTTCTCCTTGATTTTATGTTTTCCAACAAATTTACCCTCAAGGACTATTTTGAATAATTTGGACTTATACCCACGAAAGTGGAGTGGAGAAAATTTTCTCCAAAAATAATTTTATTATATGCCAAATAAATTGGACTATTTAAAACAATTTGGGCATAGTTAATTTCAAATGAATTGGAATATTTTGAATAATTTGGACTTATACCCACTAAAGTGGAGTGGAGAAAATTTTCTCAAAAAATAATTTTTTTATATTATAAATAAATTGGACTATTTCAAACCATTTAGGCATAAATCATTTTGAATAAATTGATCTATTTCAAATAATGTGGACTTATACCCACTAAAGTGGAGTGGATAAAATTTTATCCAAAAATAATTTTTCTATATTCTAGATAAATTGGATTGTTTCAAACCATCTGGGCATAGATAATTTTGAATAAATTGGGCTATTTCAAATAATGTGGAATTATACCCACTAAGGTGGAGTGGAGAGAATTTTCTCTGAAATAAATTTTTATATTCCAAATAAAATAGACTATTTCAAAGAATTTGATCACATATCAATTTTAATCAATTGGATATTTCAAATAATTTAGACTAATACCCATTAAAGTGGAGTCAAGAGATTGTCTCCAAAAATAAATTTTTTATATTACAAATAAAATGGAGTGTTTTAAAAATTTTAGGCATAGATCATTTCAATTAAATTGTGTTATCTTGAATAATTTGTACATATACCCACTAAAGTAGAGTGGATAATATTTTATCCATAAATATATTTTATATATTCCAAATAAATTAGATTATTTCAAATCATTTGGGCATAGATCATTTTGAATAGATTGGAATATTTAGAATATGTGGTATCCTTTTGGGCCTTTAGACCAATCATATATCCTTTGATATAGATTTTGTTACTTAGATACATGGCATCATTTGAATGAATTGGAAGCAATTAATTCATCTACTAATAGAATCTCATTTGATGTTTCCCAGGGTTACTTAGACAAATAATGTATGAGGTTTTTTGGATAACCATTCAATTTTAGAACCAGGGAAACATATGGAGTAAAACTACATTATCATTAGGTTATTAAGGTTTGCATGAGTCCAAGGTAACTTGGCATTGACAAATAAATTTAATGAGAGAGAGAGACTTGAGAATTGTTTATTATTTATTGGGATGATATTCATGAGTAGGTGTCAATATACTAATGGATCAACTTGGGAAATTTCAAAATAAATTGATGGAGTATCCACTTGCAAGGGGATTAGCTTTTAAACTTGTACTTAATTCAATACCTTCAAGATATCTACTACTATAAATAAAATTTCACTTAACGAGATCAAAATATCACTAAATTAGAATCAATAAATTTGAAATAAGAACTACATTTTAGATAATTTAGAATTGATTTGTGTGAAATTCATGATAACGATTATTACTAGAATTATAGTTTATAATCAATAAAAATACTCAAAATAATCATATGGTGATGTTAAATCCTTCTAAAAAATGGTTCAAACTACTGGCATGGATTTTTTGCTTTCTCCCAAGAATGTGATGATAGATGTCATTTTGATTCTCCAATCCTTTTCATATTTTTGAATTCCATTTTACTTGACATAACATAAATCATTTTCAATTTTTGATTTATAACACAATTTTGATAATTACAATCAATGAACGCCATGTTGGCAATTGAAAAATAATCTCCAAATGTTCCTTTAAAAATAAATTCATCTAATTTATTTATGTTTATATTGAAGGGCTTAGAATATTTTTTCTCCTAAACTAACATGAAATTTGAACTTGTGTAGCCCATGGCTTTAATGAGTATCCTTAAATGATTGTCCTCTATCATTGACCAAATGCTAACTTGAGAAAAAGACTGTAGTGCCACCTTCAAAATTTATTTGGAATGATCTCGAATGTAGTATGACATATTTTTTTTCCATGTCATTTATTTTCATATCTTTTGTTTTATGCACAATAAATAATAAGTCATCCAACCCTAAAATCAATAGTTTTTTAAAAGTCAATTTTAGGTCCTCCTTTGAAATGTATATAATTTGTTAAAAAACAAAGGAATAATTTATAAACAATATTATATTATAAGAAATATAACATGAAAATTTTCTAATAAAATGTTTTACATGTTACTAGATTTATCAATGATGCACTTTGGATTTACATTTAATATTGTAACATATAAAAATAATGCATTTCATTTGATGCACTTCTTATTTTCATTTCCTTAAATCTTATAAATATTCATATAAACATATATAAAAATAAATACATGTTTAGGCTCATGTAACTATACTCATTATACACATATGTACCATTTCTACTTTTAGTTTTGTAACAGACATATGCATATACATGTTTATATTGAATCCTTATACCTTGACCATAACTTGATCATATTTTGAAACAATCCCATTTTTCCATAACTCATTTCTCATAGACATTGACAAGAATTTAAAATTGATCAACCAACATTTATATTATTACAGTAATGAAAGTATCAACTATTCTTATACATACCAATACATAATTATATGTTTATAAAACCCAATACAAAAAACAAATTAAGATTTACTGATTCTAAGCCAAAGTTCACTATCACTAATTTTAAATGAATATACACCTATAGTTGAAACCCCTTCATACACTTCTAATAAGACACATCAAATTAAAAATTGTTTAAATAAATAGCAATATAATTTTTTCTAACACAATATACTTTATTATTTTTATATTGATAAAGATCATATGGATACTCTACATCAAAATTTATTATATTGAATACATAATATAACACATATTGCGTTATTTTGAACTAGGTAAATTCAACATGTAAACAACCTTTTAATGGGTAAATATAACCACATTTAAGTTTACACAACAATAAAATGAATCCACACTTCTAAATCCCAAGATGATGTAAGTCTATATTCTATTGTCTTCTACAATCTCTTTTCCATGAAGAAAAACTCAATTGTAATGTATTTAAATAAATAAATATAATTAATATATTCTAGTGTATGAAATTGTATAATTACACTTTCATTAAAAGGGGTTTTATCCTTTTTTTTCCTTTTTTAGTTTATATTGGTGCACTCTTTCATTAAACCTCTGGTTCTTTACTCCCTATAACGTATTATATAATGTAGTAAATAAAAATTATCATCTTCAATTGATTTAATATTTGTATTTTAAAAATGTGTCTTGTTGTAGAGTTTTCCCTTATGTTGTTTTCATGGAGGCAACAACCTACAGATTTGTGTCATGGGTTATCATGTTGGAGACATAAAGTTGTAGAGTTATGTTGTGAACTATTTTAATCGAGACATAAACAAAAGAAGAAATATTTTGTTAGTATTATAAATAGTTGATAAATAAAAAATTATACAACTGTAAAAATATGTATGATCACATCTTACCTTATTTAAATTTTAATGTGTCATGTTCATGTTCATTGATTTTCTATTGTTATCATTTCCTCAATTGCATGAAATGCCATTAGTGATACACACCAAAATATTGCTAAGCTATTAGGTTTGAAAATAAATCATATAAACCATAAGATTATTAATATTTTATAGTTGAAAGATGAAGCTTGATTATAAATTAAATTAAAAATGTTATGCACTTAGTATTGATTGAAGCATGTGTTGTTGTATTAGTTAATCTAAATTTGTCAAATAATTTTGAAATTGACCATTAAAAATTGTCTTTTCTTCATTTTATGTAATGCAATACAAATTAATATACAATTACGTAAAAACATGCACCAAAAAAGATCTTGTATATACCCTTAGCACTTCACATGTATCTGAAGTGTTGAAAGTAGACATAAGTCTCTCCCAAAAGAAGTCATATTTTTCATTTTTTAGTGGCCTTCATATTTTGTGTGAACCAATCATTTGAACTATTTTTACATATTTTTTAATGTCAACATGTTCTCCTAATTTACTTTATTATGAATGGAAGATGAAATATCCAAGCTAAAAATTAGTGGGATTCTGAGAAAAAATAATACCTATAATATGAGTCCAATTGAATCCATCACTAGGATCCTAAAGTATGACACCCATTTTTTTTATGTAATGGAAATCACCAACACATATATTCTTGAGAGAGTTATGAATGTTATAAAAATATTCAGGTTTGTAAATGATGAATACATTAAAATCCCCAATATTAAATTTATCAATCAATGCTTAAAGAAATAGACAAATATTTTCTTCCTTAAAAACTTAAATTATATTCAAAAGATCAATAATTAAATTGACATTCACACCAATAATGAAAATTTCATTAAAATCTTATAAAATGGATGGCCAAAGACACGTGGACCCATAACAGTAGCTAAATATTTTTGTATCTATCCTAAGAAGTTGACCTCCATCACTATGTAGATATTTTCTTAATATGCTTATTAAATCTGGAGATAATGCTTCTTAGATTATTTTTTGAAATACCTTCATTTAGGACACAAAAATATTTAAACCTTTTCACAAAAATTATATAATGCTCCATTACCTCTTTAGGTGTGATTGTTTTTTCTAATGGTAGTGTCAAATCATGGTTGGTGAAATGATATTCAATTTTTGATAATATGTTACTATCTAGCTTCACTTTTTTCACCAAGTATCCATGTTGTTGTACCTATGGGTTTTTGAGAAGGAAATAGACCCTTATTACAATAAATATACTAGTTTAATATTTTGCTTATCTAAAAACTCTTGAATATTTATAAGTACTATTGTAATAATTACATTTATATATTATTTATCTGAGCTAGGTAAATCACCACTTTCAAAAAAATCAAATGCCTTATCAAAATAATCCCAAATAGGTTGTTCCATGAAAAGAAGGCATTTTCTCTCATGCAGTTGTGCTGAACAATTCATTTGTGTGAATAAGTATATATCTTTCTCATGTATTTTTTCCATATTTTTTCCCTATTTCAATATACTTCCAACCTCTTAGTTGGATAAGGTCACATGTAGATAGAACTCTTTATACAAATAAATCCTTATAAATTATTTCATTGGCTTCACTATATTAATCGCATATTTTTTGCACAATATGGAATGACAAGTTTTAATAAATCTTGCCCTTATAATAGAACATGTATTTCTTAATGATAGTGAATTTTAATCATCATATAAAATAATTCTCTATTGTATTGTATTTATATGTTGGCCATCTACAATTTTGAACCTTAAACAATTTTTTCCTCCATCATATCTTCTAGGACTTCTTTTGATTGGATAATACATTGAGGATTATTTGGATAAAAAAGAATTGACAAACCATCCTTAATTGGAACCTCATTATGTTATACAAATGAATACATTATATAATTTACCCCTCTTTCATTCATATTTCTTATTTTGATATTACTATCCCCTAAGTCACATATCTCTACATGAATGTTCAAGGTGTAGTTCCTAGAGGAAATATACCTTGTATAGAATTCACTATGTGCCTGATCATAAGTTTGTGTCAACAAAAGTATATCAACATTTTGTTTGATCTCATTTTTCTCCACTAGTGTGATAATTGTATACCCTCTTTCAATATAAATATGTTGCTCTTTTTGTCTTGTTTTCTTCAATGTTTTTTGTCATGACTGTAGGGTATCTTAAATACATGTTTACATGATGGCAAGTAGAAGAAGTTGTTTTCCCTTGTTCATGTTTTTATTTCAATATATTTTGTATTATAATGACTAAATTATCTCCATCTATCAACCCAGACATTTGACAGTTGTCATAACATTTCAAATGAAACCTAAATGTTTCACAAGGAGAAAATTTATTTTTTGTCACTTGTATTTTATTGGGTGTAAATATATTTAAATTGGCTATAGCATGATGGATAAATCCCTCTTCTTGGTGAATGGAATCATCAAGCTCATCCTTATTATAGGCAAGGATTATTCCAATTTGATAAGATTTTTTTCATGATATATTACTAAATAATTAAATATTTTAATGCATATTTGGTAGACTAAACAACTAAAAATACTAATCAGTAAGAGGAATTTTGTCACCACCATAAAATTAAAGATGATGATGTGGATTTAATTTTAGTTTTGGTAGTTTAAATTTTCATAAATCTAAATTCTATGGGAGTGAGGCCTTCTTATACCTTTTAAGTGTGGTAATTCCTTTCTCACCTAAAAACATTATACAAAAAAATGTAAATGATTTAAAATTGATATTTTTAAAAATGAATGTTGCATATTGCATCAATTAAAAAATTATTTTTGATTAAGTAATGATTAATTATATATCAAAAAATATGAATTATAAACTACAATACAAAATACAAATTAAATCTTCATAATATATACACTAACTCATAATTAAACTAATAATATAAGACTAAGCCAAAAATAAATTATAAGTAGAGAGATGTAAAAATAATTCAAACAGAATGGCCTAAAATTTTAATGTACATTTCTAACATTTTAGGCACCAGCTAATATAATATGATGGGTAAAGGAATCCAAAAACATTTGTCTCAAAGGAGAAAGATGAAGGGGAAGTATGTTTAATATAGGTTTAATTAGTGAGCTAATTGGAAATGGGTCTTGTGAAATGTTTTTTAGAAAGATATAATTGCACAAGAAAGGGAAGCCATTTGGAAACATCCTCAGGTATTTTCACTAAAATACTATTACTAGAGACATCCAAGTAAGACATGTTATCATAATTACTCAAGCCACTAGGGAATTCTCCTTCTAAATTCATTTTAGTTAGCTTAATGCTTGATACTTTCCCATTGTCATTGTGTCAAAATTGAATTCCCACAAAGTTACAGATGAAGCAACCCTCTATTTCTATTCCCAAATTGCCACATGAAGAAGGATTGGCTTGGGTTTTTAAATTATTTTTATCTTGTTAAGGCATTTGATGTACAACTATTACAAAATATAGGATGGGGGTAGCACATTGGCACATAATTTACCACACCAAAAATACCTCAAATAACATAAAACTTAGCATGCCTATGTTACCCATGGCTTGGATTAGTTTGGCTTGGTTTAGGCTGGCTTGGATTTTTATTGGAGGATATAAATAGGGTATAATGGCTTCAAATATAAGGCTGATAGAAAAGGGATTTAATTATTCCCTACATCAGACTCTACTCCTCCCTTGAAATTGTCCATGTCTTTTCTCACTATCAGTAGATGAATGATTATTATCAATGAGATGTGAGGGTTCAAAACTCTACCTTATTATCTCAATAGACCCTTTTCTTTGCACCTTTGAATTCTAAATCCAGGTGATTGCTACATTTTTTTCTAACGAGCATGTATAAAAATAAGAGATGTTAAGACTAAAGAATCTTATGTTGTACACATGAGGATCTAAACCATTGAGAGAGTGTGCATTAACACTGACATGACATGAATAATACCATGCATTTTAGGTCCTCTTATGAACATACGCTTTCCAACTCTAAATAGTATAATAATTTCCCTATTACATGGTAATAGTTAACTTTTTTACATTTTAAAAAAGTTATAAATTTGTGTAAGTGATATCATAAGGATGAAACCATGGGTTGGGCCTTAAAAATAGTACCAAATGTTATGAGGGTGGTATATCTGCAATCACTTGCACCCTTGAACATGTTTAGGAATCATTTTGAATGCATTTATGTAGCTCTTATACCTTCCCAGTTAATACAAAATTTAGACCATTCTCATTCCCATTCTTGATGTGTAATATCCCCATGGGAAACTTATTAGAGTAAAATGTTTTTATGCAGAGAATCTAAAAGAGTTGAATAAGCTAGATCACCCATGATTTATTTTGTATGAAATAAGGTTATTTTAATAGTTTTAGATTTCAATAGTTACCACATTATATGAGTGGAATTTTACTTTACCTTTAAGGTTAATGTAATATCTTTAAGATATCTCCTAGGAAATAACTTCAAGTTACACATGAAGGTATTACAAAGCCATCGAAGAAATCTCCTAGTGGATACCTTGAGGTTAACCTAGTGTTATTGAGGTTTGTAATGTCTTCAAGGTATCTCCTAAGAGATACCTTCAAGTTACCCATGAAGGAATATCTTAGTGGATACCTCAAGGTTGAGCTTGCCCAGTGTTATTGAGGTGTATAAGCGATTCAATGAGTAAATGCATGTTTCAATCAAAGAAGGTAGTTATCAACAAATTGATTATTGTGTATAAGGTCTCCTTAGTGGGTTATTTTAAAAAAGGTTAGTGCTATTAAAGGTCCACTTATTAAGTAAATTACATATAAAATTATAGACATTAAGGTACTTGATTGATGTTAATTCCCATGGCATCAGGACATGAAGTTGGTTTCCATTGAGATGAAGGAGATTAAGATAGGTGAAATTAGAGAGCTAGTTGGGAATGGGTCATGTGAACTGGTTGTTATAAATATCTAATTGCATAAGAAAGGGAATCCATTTTAAAATATCCTTTCAAATTTAACCTAAAACATTATTACCAGAGACATCCAAGTAAGACATGACACTATAATTCCCCAAGACACTAGGGAAACCTCCTTCCAGATTCATTCGAGGGAGATTAATGCTCAACACTTTTGTTTTGTCATTATGCTAACATTGAGTTCCCACAAAGTTTTAGATAAATAAATCCTATGTTATTGTTCCCAAATAACCACTTAGAGAGGGATTGATTTGAGTTTTTTAGTTGTTTTTTAGTCTCACTAAGGCATCTGATGTAACACTATTACAAACTCTACGATGGGGCTACCAAAGTGGCATGAAATTGGCCACAATACAAATACCTCAAAAAATACCAAACATAACATTTCTATGTTTCCCATTGCTTGGTTTAGGTTAGCTTGGATTTTTATAGGAGGATATTAATAGGCTATAATGGCTTCAAATACAAGGCCAATAGAAAAGGTATTTACTTATTCCCTACATCAAACTCTACTCATCCATTAAAATATTCCATGTCTTTTCTCACCTCCAGTAAATGAATGATTATTATTAGTGAGAAGTGAGGGTTTATAACTATACCTTATTATCTCAACAGACCCCTTCCTATGCACCTTCGCAGCCATATCCATGCACTTGCTGATTTTTTTTATGAACATGTAAAAAAATAAGAGAGGTTAAGACAAAAGATTCTAATGTTGTGCACATGAGGATGTAAACCATTGGGATAACATGAATTTATTATAATAGGCCTTACATAAGAGTGCACATTTTAGGTCCTCCTACACACATGCACTTTCTACCTCAAAATAGTTTAACAATTTTCCTTTTTATTTGTTAGTAATTAATTTGCTTGCATTTTTAAAAAAATTTGAAATTTTTGAAATCACTATCATAAGGATGCAAACCTAGGCTGGGCCTTGGTAGTAGCACCAAATACTATGAGGGTGGTATGGATGTGATCACCTATGATATATAACAATCTCATGGAGGCATTTTGAATGTATCTACACATCTTTTCTACCTCTCTAATCAACACAAAATTTGAACCATTCTCATTCCAATTCCTAATGTGAAACCTCCCCATGTGAAACTTATTGGAGTGAAACTTTCCAGTACAAAGAATCTAAGAGATTTAAATAAGGTAGATCACCCATGATTCATTTTGTATGGAACATGTTTATTTTAATAGTTTTAAATCTAAATAGTTTTCATGTTGTATGAGTGTAATTTTAATTTACCTTTAAGGTCCTTGTAATTTATTAAAGCTATCTCCTAGGAGCTACCTTCAAGTTACCCATGAAGGTTTTACACATCCCTTGAAGGAATCTCCTAGTGGATACCTCAAGGTTTAACCTACCTAGTGTTATTGATGTTTGTAATATCTTCAAGTTTCTCTTAGGATATACCTTAAATTTACCCATGAAGGAATCTCATAGTGGATACCTCAAGGTTAAACTTGCCCAATGTTATTTAGGTGTATAAGGGATTCAAATATTGAATAGGTGTTTCAATAAAATAAAGTAGTTATCAACACATTGATTATTATGTATAAGGTCTCCTTAGCTAGTTATTCTAAAAAAGGTCAATGGTATTAAAGGTCCACTTAGTGGGTGTTTTCCCTATAATATGACTATATAAAAATTGAATTCATTAAGGTGCTCAATCCATGTTAATTCACATGGCATCATGTCACTAAGTTATTTTCCATTGAGATGAAGGAGATTAATATAGGTGCAATTAGTGAGCTAGTTAGGAATGGGTCTTGTGAATTTGTTATTAGAAATATATAATTTCATGATGAAGGGAAGTAATTTACAAAGATAATTTGGGATTTTCATTGAAATATTATTACCAGATACATCCAATTAAGACATGTTATCATAGTTCTTCAATCCATTAGATAAATCTCCTTCTAGAGTCATTTTAGGGAGTTTAATACTCAACACTTTCCCATTGTCATTGTGCCAACACTAAATTCCCATAAAGTTATAGTGAATCAAGCATATTCTTCTATTCCCAAACCACCATGTGAAGAGGGATTGGTTTGGGTCTTTTAATTATTTTTTAGTCTCATTGAGGCATCTGATGTACAAATATTATAAACTCTAGGATGGGGGTGGCACAGTGGCATAGAATTGACCAACATAAATATGTCAAATAAAACCAAACTAAAGACACCCATGTTTCCCATGTCTTGGCTTGGTTTTTCTTGGATTAGGTTGGATTGGCTTGTTATAGGAGGATATAAATAGGCTAAAATGGATTCAAATACAAGGACAATAGAATAGGGATTTACTTATTCCCTACATTAGACACTACTCCTCCCCTACAATTTTGCATGGCTTTCCTCACCACCAATAGATGAATGATGATTATCAACAAGATGTGAGGGTTTATAACTATACCTTTTTATCTTAGAAGACCCATTTTTATACTCCTTTTCAGGCCAAATCCATGGAATTGATGATTTTTTGTGATGAACATGTAGAAAAACAAGATAGGTGAAGACTAAAAAATCTTATGCTACACACATGAGGATGTAAACTATTGGAGAGTACACATTGATGCTAACACACCATACATAAGAGAACACATTTTAGGTCATTTTTTACATATGCACTTTCCACCTCAAAAGAGTTTAACAATTTTCCCTATTACGTGGTGGTAATTATTTTTCTTGAATTTTAAAAAAAGTTAGAATTTTTTGAAAGCACTATCAAAGGTATGCAACCCTAGGTTGGGCCTAGAAGTATTACCAAATTTTGTAAGGGAGGTATGGATATGATCACCTATACCCTCAATCATGATCAAGGATGCATTTTGATTGCATATATGTAGCTCTTTTACCTCCTTAGTCAACACAACATCTAAACCATTCTCATTCCCATTCTTGACGTGAAAACTCTTGATGGGAAACTTCCCAAAGTGAAACTTTCCAAAGGAGATAATTTTAGGTCACCCATTAAGATACCTTCATGTTACCCTCAAGGAGATAATTTAAATTCACCCATTAAGGTATTACAAAGACCTTGAAAGAATCTCTTAGTAGATATGTTGAGTTTAAACTTGCCCACCATTATTGTGGTGTATAAAGGATTCAATGAGTAAATAGGTATTTCAATTAAAGAAGGTAGTTATCAATATATTAATTATTATGTATAAGGTCTTATGTAGATATTATTAAGGGATGAATGTGTATTAATTCTAATATTTAATGTGAAACCCATCTAAATTTTATAACTCATAAGATCATCAATAGAGAGTTGAGTAAGGTAGATCCTTCATTCCAACATTTTATATTGAACAAGTATTACGATCATGGGCATTAACATACCTTTAAGGAATTATAAATCTCTTTAAGGAATCTCCTAGGAAATAATTTGAAGGGAATTGCCATATATTGAAGGGAACATTAAAATTATCTCCTAGGAGATGCCTTAAACATGCACATGAGTGAAAGTTTCCTTGACCCCGAAGGCACTACTAGATGATAACTTAAAGCACCTTGTAATACTTTAAATGTATCTCATAGGAGATACCTTTCAAACATACACAAGAGTGGATTTTTCCTTCAAGGTATATCCTAGGAGATACATTTAAGTTATCCATATAGGTATTAGAAGGCTCTTGAAGGAATCTCCTATTATATACCTCAAGGTTGAAATTTCCCAACCTTATTAAGGTGTACAAGGAATTAAATGAGTAAATAGATGTTTCAGTCAAAGAAGGTAGTTAGCAATACATTGATTATTGTGTATAAAGTCTCCTAGGATATACCTTCAATTCCCCCCTTGAATGTATGATAATTCCATTCAAAACATCTACTACAATATTCCTTCAAGGGACTTATAATATCTTCATGGGTGACTTTAAGTAATTACAAGGCCCTTGTGAAGGAATATTCTAGGAGATAATTCAAAGGACATTATCATACATTAAAGGGAATGTTAAAGGTATCTCATAATATATACCTTCAACATACATGAGTGGAATTTTCCTTTACATGGAAGGAACTAATGGGTGATATTTTGAAGGCACTTAAAATAACTTCAAGGTATCTCCTAGGAGATACCTTTTAAACATGCACAAGAGTGGATTTATCTTTCAAGTTATCTCCTAGGAGATACCTTTCAAATAGGCATAAGAGTGAATTTCTACTTCAAGGTGTCTCCTAGGAGATACCTTCAAGTTACCCATGAAGGTATTAATTTCAAACTTTTTCCTTTGCAAGAAAATCAATTCTAACTTAACCTCAAATGACATGTGGTAGTGTCACATGCACTAGTCACCCAACTGCATAAAGTTATGAGCTTTGTTGCACATATTTTAGCCTTTGAAAATATTTGTGACCTAGTGACCCAATGAAAGTCTACCACTTGGCACCCAGTCATGGCCTTCCAAGGATCTTATTATTTTCTAATGTCTCATGACCATATGATCCTATTGTATCATACCACTTGGCACCCATTTATAGCATTTTAGGCCCAAGGAATATTTATAAAGTTTACAACCTAATGACCCAATGATAATGTTACACTTATCAATCAATCACTACATTTAAGTGTACAAAAGAGTTATAACCCAAAAAAAGAACACCACATAATGCCTGGTTACAACCCTCTAAGGCCTTGAATACTTTATAAAGTCCTATGATAAAACAATTCAATCACATCATACCACTTGGCACTCAATCACACCCTTCATGCCCCTATAGCTAAGGTGAAATATTCAAAATGTCAATACTAAGTTTGCATGAAAAAATGACACTTGAAAACTAGTCACTTAAATTTTGTATAGATAGATACTCCATGGAAACCATCTGATAATTGGAACTAATAGGTTGAGGACATATTGACCATTCTCTCACAATTTAATAGTAGTTATAAAAAAACTAAAGATCACCTAGGATTTAAAGAAAATAAAGGTCTATGATAGATAAATCCAATTACATCATGACAACATTATGAGTACATGATAAGGTGACACCTATCACTTAGTCACCCAATCTTGAATAGTTGGATGTTATTTAAAAGACACTTGGTAGATAGGATCAATAGGATGATGACACATTGATCTATTAGCTCATGGTAATAAATGAGTAAAGGAAGATTCTTAACCAGTTAAATTCAAGCCAATCAAAGGGTGTTGATTGGTAGAATATCATGCAGTAGACTCAAGTAACTCAATACTCAAAATAAAAGGCTAAGGTACATAGGTTAATGCCAAGTGTCAAACACATGTTTTTGGTGAAAATTAAATGTTGATAAGACTCATTTTAGTGGTTATAAAGCCAACTAACCTCAAGGGAAAATTCAATATTATGATGGGAAGATGCATGGATAAACTAAGAGAGGTGACTGGTTAGATCCCAAAAGTGGATTTTTGAAGCCATTAGAACAAAACTGAAGAGCCACCCTAGATTTAAGTCAAAGTAATGAAAATATACTTGTCATTTATGGCTCATATTTTATAGTTCAAATTTCTATAAAATCCAAAGTTTAAAACTTACAATCTCAAGGTTTTGCATTCAATTTCAATTTCTATCTTTTGAAGAACTCCAAAATATTATGTGTTACTTTCTAAAGGACTTTTGTGAGTTTTTCTAGCATTAAGACAATATATAATATCATCAATCAAAATTACAAATCCATGGCTGAAGTAAGAATGTATGTAACCACCAAGTCAAAAAAGGTCTCATTTCCCTATTTATATGGGGCAAACATAGTCTTATGAGACATGAATTTTAATACCATTGAATTATCCATAGATGAAAAACACTACAATAGAATATTATACCATGTGGAGAGGATAGAAAACTAGTATAGAGATGATGAGGAAGATGATAGTGTTGTAAAATAAAGGTCTGATATCTTGGCACTCAAGTTTGTAGGATTACACAAATATGCATCTAACTCAGAGGCACTCCCCTATGTGGATTTAGTCCATTCATCCATTCTCAATTTATAGATAACATGATCTAATATATCAATTTTTTTAATAATATCACCTTTATAGTTGGGTTATCATTCTAAGCCTACTATGATTTACCCAAGCCTAAAATTTATTATAGTCAATAAACTATAACTTAATGTTTCAAATTGAATAAAATCAAAGAAGTCTTGAGAATATAGGTATAAAACTAAGGGAAGTTCATCTACAAATCCAAAATTAATTAGATACCCATCACCCAACTCAGTAAGTGGGTGAGGATGGGGATGACCATGATGATTAGGTTACATGGAGTAGAAGACATTGGCGACATGGATGAAAAGTGGGTTTAAATCCTATCTATGATCATATATGACTCCACCACTCCCCATTTTTGGGAAATCATTTCCTAAAATTTAGTTTCCCAAATCAAGAAGATAATGGCCAACCAAGGAAATCATTTATATATGATGTCCTACTTGGTTGATGTCATTTATGCCATTCTAAAGTTCCCTAAGTTTACCAATTGTGATCTAAACATGAAATGGATCATGTATTATGTCTTTACAAAGGTTATAATTTACAATTAAAGGATAAGAGATGTTGGCCATTACCAAGAAGTTATTCCTTATTATATATAGGGTCATCTATGAAAGCACTGTGCCCAAGTTGTTAGAAGAGATCAAGGAAACACTTAGAATATTGAAAGCCTACTATTAATACCCTAAATGAACCATAATAAGACTTTATTGGATCATAATAGACCCATTTAAGTTTCCCATCATAGTTACAAACATGTTGGCTAAGCAGGAGATTGCCTTACAACTACTCATAGGAGTAGATGGACTATGCAAAAATAAGAAGGGACTGGTCCATCCCCAATTAAATAATATAAGATGATTTCAATTTAAGACTTGGTAAAAAATCATGGATACTACCAAACATAGGTCCACCTTCAATTTGGAAAAAGAAACTGATAGGGAATAGGACCCTATGCACTTGACATTCAATTATTGTATCAGACATAGGGAAGCTCTTAACATTACATACCATCATGAGCCTAAGGAGGGAGATCAGTTCTACCTCAACATATCTAATGATGCAAAAGATAATTAGAGGTTGAGGGATGTAAATATCACATTTATATTAGTCATGACTATTGATTCCTCCTAGACATTTAACTTCTAAGGGTTAACTCTAGCTCAATCATTACCTCCATCAACAGAGCCCCTAATTGGTTCTTCAGACAAAAAATGGATTAAGTATATGAAATTGGATACAAATATGAACCTAGATATGGTCATAGTGGACCCTCCATAGGTCACATTGAAATTTGATAAGGAGGCTAGTGTAATGAAGAGGGTGACCAAGAGGAACGTCACCCACTGAGACTAGACAATCATGTACAATTAAGAGGAAACCTTATTTGAGTTGAAAAAATAAAAAAATCCCAGGTAAGGTCAACAGTAGTATGATGATGAATAGCCCTTCTTAGCTCTCCAAGAAACTATAGATGTGGCTATTGAATTGTTTAAGGTAATACAACAAATAAAAACTAACTTAGAGTAGTATCATAAGGCCATCTTACCAGAACATACCATTATAAAAATGGAACAAGCCATGGAAGAGATGTTTGACATACTAAATACCTTAACTTAGTACAAGGTAAAGGGAGATGAAATATATAATAGATTCTTTAAGGTAGAAGCTGCGTATGGTGGATATATCAATAAAATAATCAACTTGGGGTTAATTAGAATGAATAAATTTGAGGACCTAAATTTGATTCCCTTGGAGGATTTTAGAGTTTTTTAATCCTATGTGATTGGAAATATGCAATTCCTAAATGAGTGGATTGATGAAATGAGGTCATTAGGCAAGTCTCTCATATAAGAAGGTGATAGAGTCATCACCCTACTGAAGGATGCTAAAGCTACACATCTTCCTAACAAGGATGGCTCTATTATCAATAAGGATACCTTCAAGTCCTAGATACATAACTTTGTGGTGAACTTCCAAAATTAAGCCATAGCCAAAGGGGTCACCTTTAGGGAAGAAATGGTGGATTTAGTAGCCTCTACTAATCATAGGATAGAGAAGGTTATAGCCATCAATGAAGTAGTAGGACCTCTCCTAAGCAAACTTGATGCAATGGTTGGATTCACAACCAATCTACTAAAGGAGCCTATAATCAATCTGAGATTGATTGATAGTGAATACATGAAATGATTTGAAGCCTAAAAAGGTTAAGTTGAGGTCCAAAAATAAACTACCATCATAGGACCCACCATCTCATTATCCCCTCTTAGAACATCTTATTCCTCAACTAGTACTAGCACTCCATCTTATTCTATAGCAAGAGCTTCATCATCAACTACACTAGTGGGATCCCAACATAGTACTTTAAGGATAAAATAGCCATCTATTAGGCTCCTTTTGAATAGGAATAATGCCCCAAGGTAATTCAAATTCTATTGTAAAATATCCCCCTATTTTGAATGAGGAATATTATCTAACTTTAGGACATGAGAGAACTTGTCTATTGACAGGTGTATTATTATCATTTTCCTTTGTAAGTGAGGCATTCAAATGGCCTATATATAGGAATTCTCCCCATCTCCTATATATAGATAAATAAAAAATACCATATATAAGGTTATTTAATTATGTTTCACTAACCATCGAAGATAAGCATTATAATGATTTATTCTAGAATGTGAAAAAGACTCTAGATAGAGATAGTGATGATGAGGAAGGCTCCAGTGATGTAGAAGACATGTTGGATATCCTGGAACTCAAGTTTGTAAGATTACACAAGGCTGCATCTAACATAGATGTACTCCACTGTGTGGACTTAGTCTACCAAATGTTTCTTCAATTTAGGTGTGTAGATAATATTCTCTAAGTTTTAGAACATTAGGGACCTTGTCCACTGACAAGTTTCATATAGTTGGTTCTATTGTAACCATATTAGGCATTTGAAGGGATATATATATAGGGTCCCTCCTCCTTCATTGTACCTTAGAACATATTTTTATGTAAGTAATGTAAAGGGAAAGAAAAAATCTTATGTTTTTCTCATTGTTTCATTATTTTCATATGTTCATCTTCCTCAAGCTTTGCTAGTAACACATAATTTCATTTCTTTAATGGTCAAATATGATAGTAGTTATTTGAATGTATCTTGTAGTTTGTGATTTTAGATATTCTAATTTTTTTATGTATGTTCTATTTTCATTCTATTCTACAAATGAATGTGCTTAAAATATTTTTTTGTAGGTATCTATTTTATGGCATACTTTCCATACATATGCATTGTATATAACATAGAATATATAATGCATTTATGATATTCTTAGTCTAGCACTAAAATCCCATAGATGCTAGTTTTATTTTCACTATAGTTAGAAAGAACCAAAGGAGATTTGTTGGTCTTCATTATTGTAAATAAAACTTTATTTTCTACTCTACCCTGCTTTCCCTTTTGATATTTTTTAACATGAATCACTTTAGATTAATACCCACTGTAAATATCCACTTGTTCATTTAAATATTGGGCATATATTTGAAAAATATAAAATAAATTTTACATCATAAAAATACAAAAAAAATTAAGATAGATTGTGTCACTATTGAGTTCCTATTGTCCCTATAGTAGGGCCTACTTGTAGGTAAAAGGTGTTGGCCACATAATCATTCCAATAGTACTAAATTAATTCTTAAGGTCTTCTAGTACCTATATTACAAATTGTGAGCTTCATCATCATCCACACCAACATGATCCTAGACTAGCACCTTAGGATTAAGGTAGCCAATTGTCAAGATTTCTTTTGATGAATGTCATGTTTTGATTCCCTTCAATAGATTGTAAAATATTCCTCTATTTGAATAGGAAATATTCTTTAGTTTTTAGGACATGAAGGACTTTACCAACTGAGAGATGTCATGTATTTGGTTTTCTTGCAACCATTGTAACCATGTTAGGCATGAAAATAACCTATAAATAGGGGGTTTCTCCCTGAATTATACTTAGAATAGAACTTTTATGAAATTAATGAAAATAGAGAGAAGAATTATTGTAATTTATTCACTATTTCATTAATTTCATATTTTCTTGTTTCGTAAGATTTTCTAATGATAGATAATTTCATTTTTCTAATGGTTAAGTCTGATAGTAGTGTCTTCAATGCTTCCTATTAGTTTTTACTTCTTGTTATGCTAACAAAGTCTATCTATGTATTTTTTGTTTCCTTCTACCCTATAAATAAATGTGTTTAAAAGTAATTTTTTGTAGGTTGTTATTTTTAATCATACTTTTCGAATATATTTATTATATTTACACTAGAATCCTAACTACATTGATGAAATTTTGAGTCTAACACTAGGATCTCATGAATGTTAGGTTTATTTGCAATTTTATTAGGAAGAACTAAAGGAAATCTATTGGTCCTTTGTTTTCTCAAGTCAAACCTTATTTTCTACTCTACCCTACTTCCTTTTTAGAATTTTTTTAACATGAATCACTTTAGATTAATGATCACTTTAAATACTCATTTATTTAGAGTTTGGGTAGTAAATTGGAAAAATACAAAGCAATTTATACCATAAAATGAATAAAATTTAGATAAATTGTGTTACTAATGAGTTCCTACTCACCCTACAATAGGTTCTACTTGAAAAATAAAAGTGGTAGCCACACAATAATTCTAGCAAAATTGAATTAATTTACAATCAAAGGACTCACTATCTCATCCTCACATTTAAAGGATTCACTATTTCCCATGTGTACAAGGAAGGAAATAAAAGGACTAATCATATGGCAAACATAAGCATCAAGGGTGATTCTCATAAATATTAGATGAGTGATATCAATCTCTCGAAAGGGGTCACTCTTATTATACAAAATGAAAAACCCCTCTCATGCATGTCATATGAATAATTTATAATTCTTAAAATCCATGCTATGAGGGGAAAATCCTAAAGATAGGTGTTATTTAAGGATTCACTAATTTTAGACTCTCCTCCTCATATTCAAAGGATTCATTATTTCCCATGCACACAAGGAAGGAAATAAAGGTTTTGATCACATAGAAAACATAGGGGTTAGGGGTGATTAACATAGAAATTTAATGAGTGACGTAGATCTCCCAAAAGTTCATGCATGTAATATGACTAATTTAAAATGCTCAAAATCCATACCATGAGGGACTAGAGTGGGATCCCATGAAGGGGGATAACTAATTATTTTTAATGGGGCACTATTGAGAAATTATATAATTTTTAAAATATTGTGCAATACATGTTGATGAGAGAAATTAGGAGCATTTTACTACAAAAATTTTATTTGAAAAATAAAATTTATTGGATGCAAATGATAGTTGGCAACCAAAAAAAGGAACATCCATATAAACCTTCAACCCCTACTACTTCCCACCCCTCAAAAACTTCTCCCTAAATATTAGTTGCTCCTATTTTTAAGGTAAAGATATTTTATAATTAGTTTTGTAATATATAATGATGCATGAGACTCCTCTACCCAATAATATAGAAGCATGAGGGAAAAGTTCACCACCCCAAATAATAATTGTAGGTGTGAATTTTTATCCTAATGAAGGATCTCAAAAGAGGATCTAAAATGTTGAGAATAAAAAATTTTAATAAATTTGTTTCAAAAAAATATTATATGTGAATGTATGAGCTATGAAAGCATCAAATATTTAATAATTTTGGGTGTTATTTAATCATTAATTCATTAAATTTTATGATGCATCATGAGGGAAAATTTCACCACCCTAAATAATAATAACCTATAATATGCCAAAAAATGACTTTTCAACTCAGTATAAAATGAAAATAATTCACATTATCTTGAATAGAGTCAACAAATGAATTATTTAAGGAGATAGAGATAGGGTGGAACCATTAAAACCCTCTCACATCATGATACATGTTTATTATGGTTATTTGTTTATAGTTAATAAAAATGTTTACTTTCCCCTCACATTCACCATTTGGGTCCCTATTGAATATAAATAATTGAAAAACAATCCTAATCTCTACCATTTAATTATCTTGACCATTTCATAACAAAAATATAGGTCTATCTAAATCTCATCAATTTCATAATGTAGAATGGTAAATAATGAATAAAAGGGCCATGCCAAGCCAAACAAATCACACATTTTAGATATAGTAGAAAAATACATTAAATATATTAAATATCAGATAAGGACCTTAGAAAAATGATAGTAAAAAATTGGGTCAACGCTTCCACCACTAATGTGATAGTTAACCCACAAGTCAATAAAAGAATTTTTTTCAGCCTTCTAAAGTGAGAAAAAATTGAAAGAGAAAATAATGGAAAGAGAAAAAGATAAACTTGTTGGCAATATGATTTACATTAATGTCAAAAGGGATAATTTTGGCATGAGATTGGAGAGAAGATCATGTTTTATAGTTGTAGAGTGTAAATTCATCATGCTTTTATAGAGACCATTTATGGAGGATTAAAGAGAAATTGATTGAAAATATGTTATGGGTTTTTTGAGTGCATCCTATATATATGGTTTTTAGGTTTAGATGAAGACAAATGAGCTAAAAAATTTATTTATTTTATCTATTGGACATTATAAGGATTATCAGTTAAACCCTAAGGGTTTAATCCATGGCATTCATAGGCATGTTCTATTTTTAGGTTGATTGCATATAGGTAAGAACTAGTTACTTAAGTTATATCTTAAGTCTTTGTCATCATTGTGAAACCAACCCTTTAGACCTAATAATTAATATCTTGAGTAGTGATTAAATACCTTAATATTTACTAAGTCTTAGACTTAATATTTATCCCATCTTGATCAACGGTTATCACTTAATCATACATTGAAGATCCAATGAAGCGTAGCAAAGTCAAATTATCAAAGGAACCTATGAGTAAATTCACTAGTGATAAGTGTCACAATTAAATATATTACACAATAAATATATGGAGTGGTTTAAAGTCAAATAGTTAAGGATTAATATAGGAATTCCAAGTGTCATAATAGTGGGAACTGATAGCAAATGTGTTGAAGGAATGTGAGGATGTCAAGTGTCACACTCATGATAACTTGTCATAAATAAAGATTGAGATTTTTCTAAGGATAAATAGTGAGTGGGTGATCATGAAATAAATATCTAATAGAGTGAGTGGACTCAATGAGATCAAGTCATTGATTTTTAATGACATAAAGTTAAGTTAAATATTGAACTACTTTGACAAGATCCATGGAGCATATATGTTTCAAAAAATTAGGAAATAATGAGATGAGATTAAGAGCTCAATGTTTAATGATAAGTAGAGATAAAGTTTGTGCTACTTTTAAGATCTAATGGCATGTGGGAACTTAGATCAAAAGATAAAATAGATGTGTTTTAAATTTAAAACATTAAATCTTGGAAGCCTACAAGGATCTAATGAAGTGAGTGAGCATATTAATACTTGATATAATGGATCCATTTAAAAGTTGATAAAATTGAATGAGGATCATCAGATCATGGTAAAAAAATTATGATCAATGGTCTATATGTAAATATTTTTTTATCACAATGGTCAAGTGGAGGACCATGCAATAAAAATGTATTATATGGCATAGATAATGATATAGATTGTTGTGATCGATATAAATTGTGTAATATGGTATGTGAATCAAAACTAGAGTCCAATATATGCTAAATATAGTAATAAGATATAGAATCATGGCGATGGAGCATGAATTCAAGAAGCAAGAAACTTGTTGATTGAATTGAGTCTAAGGATGGAGCATGATGTGTTACAAGACAAGTGTGAACACATAGAGGATATGATACCTAGATACAATGCTTGTATATATGTCATCTAGGATATAGTAAATGTTGTTTTTGTTTTTGAATAGAGTTGAATCTAGAGAGAGAGGTAGAGAGGAAGATATTGATGAAGTGTGTCAAATAGAGAAATATAAAAGACACAAAGATAGATGGGAGGAGAGGAAGAGAAGAGAGAGATGTGTAAAGAATGTGCATTTATAGACCAAATCTGTAATAGAGAATTGTATTGGATTCATTTATGAATCAATATTATAATATATATTTTTAGTTTCATAGTTTGAATATAGATCTAATTGGTGGGTGCCATCAGATAAGTTGAGTTGGTGCTTAATTAGGGAGTTGGTGCTTCCTTAGAGTAGGTGCTCTTAAACTAGGGGATTGATTTATCATGAGGGTTGGTACCCTTAAATTTTATAACCAGTGAGATTTTGATTGTAAGGTTGGATTAGAATAATAGATTCTAGTAACTATTATTATCGTGGTTTTTCCTATATTAGGTTTTCCACATATACATATGGTGTTGTGTCTATTTTTATGTGTGTGATCTCTACATATATGTTTTAGTATACATTAAAAGTATTACAAGAATAATTTATTAAATCTACGAATTCACCCCCACTCTTAGTAGATAGTTGTGTTCCAATGAAACTTAATCCTAATTTTAAAGTGAGTGGAAATTTTTAATTCTATAATAGTTTAAAATTTTATATAAAAATTTGTAACATATGAAATTATTTTTAAAAATATTTATATATTTAAAAATATTAAACATTTAAACATACATTATTTAATAAAAATATTTAAATATTTAAACAAATAAAAATAAATAATAAACTCAGATAGTTTTTGAATATAAAAGTATTTTCAAATTTTTATCATTCATTATAATTATTCTTATTTAAAAATTTTATTTATATTATTTAATTAAATTACATGATTAAATTTTATAATAGGGATCTAAATCTTTAATTTTTATCCCCCATATAATACCTTTGAGATAATTTAATTTACCAATGCAAATACCTATGAGAGCAAGTTGCCTTTCTTTTATTTACAAACTAATATTTAGAGATGAATTTGACCCCAAAATGGTAATTAAAATAAGTGACACAAAATCATACCTAGTAACTCAAAGGCCTCTTGGAAATGGATTTTGTGGGGTTATCTAAATTATGGTTATGTGAGGGTGTAATTAGTCTACACCATACCAATCTATAAACATTAAATTTTCATTCATGACACCAAGGTGTGATATCTCAATGGAGAGTCAAGGTTAAACATTTCATCCCAAAAATGAGTAATCCAACTTTGAAGCCCAATATTGGGGTTGAAAATATGTGGCCAAATCATATCCATGTAAAATCAATTAAATTTAAATGGGAAAGTAAGCCAAGCAACTTTATTCCTTTTGAAAGAAAATTTTCAGTATAAGAATCATAAAAACTTAATTTATCAAGATTATAAAAATTATATTACTAATGAAACACAAGATTTAATTATATCTCTTGGGAATATTTTCAAGGGCATTTTTATAATTAACTAGTACATCCCAAGATGATTAACATCATTTTCAGCTACCTCAAAATAGTAACTATATATAGTATTTCTATATATAGACTTTTCATTTATATATTGTATCTAAATGTATATTTTTATAATTTACGGAATTTAATTCGAATAAAATAGAAAAAAACTCATTTGTGAAGATTTTCAAGGGAATTTTTATTATTAATTAGTACATCTGAAGATGATCAATTCCATTTTTAGCTATGGACTCATTTGGAAATCATTTATAAGGCATTATAATGACTGATTGGTCCATTATATGATGACCAAGATCATTTCAAACTATTAAAATAACACTTTATATTTATATATTATGTATATATATTTTTTTCCATATATTATTATATAGACTTTCCTTTTGTAGATGTCTTTAGATATAGATTTGTATTTGAGACAAAATATTGTAAATCAAGGTAAAGGAACCAATTTGGGGATTTTTCACAATCCTCATTACAAATAATTAACGCATTGGAGGAAAAAAATATCTCATTGAGAAGAAAACATAAAAGGCATCCAAATTATGTGCTTGTTTCACAATACATCTTACATAATGCGCTTGCATTAGAGGTATCATTTCACCCTTTTTCACCACACTTTATGGCACTACAATTTCCTACTTATGAGAAACAACTAGGTGACCCTTAGCATGACTAAGAAATTAAACTTCTTGCATTAAAAAATTTAATGTTTAGGTCCACTACATTGGCCTCATCCAATACATGAAAATTTAAGATCAAGCCATCTTACAAAGTTAATCTGAATGAACCAAAATGTGATACTAATCAAAAATTGAACATGGTGGTGTCATAATGAGCTATATTACAAAATGGACCATGTAAAAAAATAACTAGATTCACAAAGCCTTCGATGCTTCTTATTACAAAGATGGCTGAGTGTCAACTCATATCTCTCCCTACACATGTAAAGGTTGATATGATTCCATGGGTATGTTATGATTAAAATGCGTATTATGATTTCCACTAGGGCCATAGGCATTATAATAATAGGTGATTTCCCTTGAAATATAAACTTTAGGACTTATACAAGCCCTAACAAATTAGACTTGATGGGTCTCCTTACATGGGTTTTGGATCACATCCAAGGGATCATCAAAATTATAAAATGTTTAATAATTAGCTACAATAAAAATATATAAGTTCAAATATGAAAATATAAGTAAAATTATCATCATGGAACTTTGGAATTGATGGAAATGATTTAGAAATAATAGGCTCTTTCATAATTAGTGGAGATTCATTCACATTTTTTGAAGATGTAACATAAGGAAATTATCTAATAGAGATTTGACTCCTTAATTTTTTAGCCCCCATGGAATACCTTTGAGATAATTTAATTCACCAATTCAAATACTTGTGAGGGTGAGTCACCTTTCTTGAATTTACAAACTATTATTTGGAAATAAATTCAACTCCAAAATAGTAATTAAAATAAGTGACACAAAATTGTACTTAGTAACTCAAATACCTCTTAGAAGAGGATTATGTGTGCTTATCTAAATTAGGGTTATGTGAGGGCATAATAAATCTACACCATACCAATATATAAATATTAACTTTTCATTCTTGACAACAAGGTGTAATATCTCAATGTAGAGTTAGGGTCAAAAATTCTGGCCAACAAATAAGTAATTCAACTTTGAAGCCCAATAATAAGGTAAAAAATATGTGGCAAAATCACATCCATATAAAATCAATTAAATTTAAATGGGAAAATAATTAATGTAACTTTACTCTTAAAAAAAAATTTAATACAAGAATTGCAAAAAATTCATTTATCAAGATTATATAAATTATAGATGAAACACAAGATTTAATTATATCTCTTGGGAAGATTTTCAAGGGCATTTTTATAGTTAACTAGTACATCCCAAGATGATCAATGACATTTTCAACTACCTCATAACACTTACTATATATATTATTTATATATATAGACTTTTAATATATAGATTGTATCTAATGTATATTTATATAATTTAGGGAATTTCATTCCAATAAAATAGCAAGAGACTCGTCATAATAAATTACACTCAATGGGTATCTTAAAATAGGTTATGGATCACATCTAGGGGATCATCAAAATTATAAAATGTTTAATAATCCACTACAAGACCATACATAAAATTTTATAAAAGTTCACATTTAGAAATACAAGTAAAATTATCATCATATAACTTTAGAACTAATGGTAATTATTTAGAAATAATAGACTCTTGCATAATAAGTGGGGTTTTATCCAATTTTTTTAAATATTTAACATAAATAAATTTTCTAATAGGGATTTAACTCCTTAATTTTTAACCCCTTGGAATACCTTTGAGGTAATTTAATCCACCAATTCAAATATCTAAGAGGGTGAGACACCTTTATTGAATTTACAAAATAATATTTGGAGATGAATTCGACCCTAAAATGGTAATTAAAAGAAGTTATAAAAAATTGTACTTATTAAATAAAATACCTCTTTTGAAGATATTTTGTGTGATTATCAAAATTATGGTTGTGTGAGGGCATAAAAAATTTACACCTTACCAATCTATAAACATTAACTTTTCATTCATGTCAACAAGGTGTGATAACTCAATGTAGATACACTTCATCTAATAAATAAGTACTTCAACTTTGAAGACAAATAAAGGGGTAAAAAATACATGGCCAAATCAAATCCATGTAAAATTAATTAAATTTAAACAAAAAAAATTAAGATAATCAACTTTAATCCTTTTGAAGAAAATATTTCAATACAAGAATCACAAAAACTTCATTTATCAAGATTATGGAAATTGTATATGAAACACAAGATTTAATTATATCTCTTGAGAATATTTTAAATGACAATTTGATAATTAAGTAGTACATCTGATGATGATGAGTGCCATTTTTAGCTACCTCAGAACATTTACTATATATAGACTTTTCATTTATAGATTGTATCCAAAAAGATTTGTATAATTTGAGGAATTTCATTCGCATTAAATAGCTACAAACTCATCACAACAAATTACACTTGATGGGTCTCCTACCATGGGTTTCAGATCACATCTAGGGGATAATAAAAATTAGAAATGTTTAATAATCTACTACAAGACCATATAGTGAAAATTATAGAAGTTCAAATATGGAAATAGAAGTAAAATTATCATCATGGAACTTTGGAACTGATGGTAATGATTTATAAATAATAAGATCTTACATAATAAGTGGAGTTTCATCCACATTGTTTGAATATGAAACATAAAGAAATTGTCTGATAAGGATTTGACTCCTTAATTTTTAGCCCCCCTAGAATACCTTTGAGATAATTTAATTCACCAATTCAAATACCTATGAGGGTGAGTCACCTTTATTAAATTTACAAAATAAGATTTGGAGATGAATTCAACCCCAAAATGGTAACTAAAATAAGTGACATAAAATCATATGTAGTAACCCAAAGAGCTCTTATAAAAAGATTTTGTGTGATTATCTAAATTATGGTTATTTTATGGTATAATCAATTTACACCATACCTATCTATGAACATTAACTTTGTATTCATGAAAACAAGGTGTGATATCTCAATGCAAAGTTAGGGTTAAATTTTTCATCCAAAAAATAAGTATATCAACTTTGAAGTCCAATAATGGGGTAAAAAATATGTGGCCAAATCACATCCATGTAAAATCAATTACATTTAAATAGGAAAATAAGACAATTAAATTTACTCCTCTTGAAATAAATATTTCAATACAAGAATCATAATAACTTAATTTATCAAGATTATATAAATTATAGATGAAACATAGGATTTTATTATATCTCTTGGGAAGATTTTAAAAATATTTTGATAATTAACTGGTGCATCCCAAGAAAATGAACACCATTTTTAGCTACCTCAAAACACTTACTATATATAGTATTTCTATATATAGACTTTCCATTTATAGATTGTATCTTAATGTAGATTTTTATAATTTAGTGAATTTCATTCCATTAAAATAGCTATAGACTCATCATAACAAACTACACTTGATAGGTCTCCTACCATGGGTTTCGGATCACATTTAGGGGATCATCAAAATTAAAAAATTTCACTACAAAACCATACTATGAAAATTATAAAAGTTAAAATATGGATATAGAAGTAAAATTATCATCATGAAATTTGGAATCATTGGAAATGATTTATAAATAATAGGCTCTTTCATAATAAGTGGAGTTTCATCCACATTTTTTGAAAATGTAACATTATTAATAATATATAGGAGAAACAAGTGATGGTGGTAAAATAGTAGTCATACACATTGGAATAGATTGTGTCTTCAAACATATATATCCACTTAAATTTTTTATTATATTTATAATCTTGAAATTCCTCTTGGTCACTTCTAATTTTTTTAGAGCCATCAAAACAAAAGCAATTTATCTATTGCAATCACCAAGATAAAACATGATCATCCACAACTGAGCTCCTTATCCAGGGAATACAAATGGCCCCTTATCAAAACCAAGGGAGTTATAGTTTTGATTTATATATTGTGCTAATATGTTATCTCTTCACACTAACAATGAAATCCATCATAAAATAAAGCATTACATGGTGATTTAGATCTTGATAAGTTTGTGCCCATAATTACTTTAGATGAACTTATTTTGGCATTGTCATGGGTTTGGAGTAACTAGTAGGTTTATCTATCAATTTGCACTCTTTCCTTTCACATAACCCCTCTTATAAAAACACATACACACACATAGTATTAGTTATTATATAAATATTGTAATATATATCATAATATTTTTATATGCTAAACTAATTAAATATATATATTAATATTATATGTAAATTATATATTTTGTAAAATATATTTTGATATTAATATATATTATTATATCATATAATATATATGTTAATATAGTTTATAAATCAATATTATATATTATATATTTTAGTATAGTATATTTCAATATGTCTATTTATTGTTAATAGTACATAAATAATATTAAATTTAAAAAAAAAATTATATGAACTTGTATACCTTTACCATATTATATAATTTCATGTAATATGAAAATGGTTTGAGTTTTTACTTAATTTAAAATTCATGTGTGAGAGGGGGTAAAAAATGCACTCACATGTACACATTTAAAACTCTACGACACTTCACCATATGCATAGCATATGAGGCATATTACTTTGAAGACTAAATCTATCAAACATTAATGTTTCATAGGCATTAAATTATAATTTATAATCATGTATCATGAATTTGAAATTATGTATCACAAAGAATTAAATTTGGTGTTGCAGATAACAAACACTTAGCACAAGACAATGGGTAGTAAATTAGATGGACAATCAAATTTTAAGTAATGCAAGTGATCAATTTTTTAGTTGTAATTTGAAATTATTTATAAATAGTATATGAAATATTAAATTGTATAAAAATTATAAAAATTAATTTTTTTTCTAATTTACAAATTGATAATCAAAATTTAGTTAACCATGACGTATTTGGAGCTATAATTTGAGCTAGTCATGCACAATTTTTCTACTAAACTAATTAAAATTAAGTTAAAATTTATTTCATGAAAATGAATATATATATATATTATATTTATTAATGGTGAGTTTATTTATCCATTTAAATCCTTTGGTTTATTTGGAAATAAAGGAATTTGGAACTTTTCCAGTTTAAGACAAGAATGATTGCTTACAAACTTCAATTTTAAAGTCTAACTATGAGATGTGATTATTGGTAGTTCTTTTTGTAGATGAAGGTACCACAAAGTGAGTTGGATAATGGTTCATCATTTTTTGTGTACAAGACTATTTCTTTTTTGACTTTTGTATAACATGGCCTTGTTGGCAATTTTTTGTAATGCATAGTAAGATGCATGTATTCATGCACCTATAATCAGCAAGAATTTTGTCTTCTTATAGATGTTATAAAATATTTATTTCATATTATTAATTCTATATTTTAGTATGGGATGAAAAATTAATTTAAATATTAGGGATATTTATTTTCATTGGTGTTCACTCATTTCTAAGTAGAAATAATACATGATATTATTTTCCTAAGCAGATTAGTTTCATCTAAGAATTCCTAAAATTATAGATCTCTAAATATGGCTTATAAATATGAGTTGTTTCATTTGACTAAGATTCAAAATATAGAAAACTTCTAGATGTTTTTGTATTATTGACTAAAATGTATAATAAAATATGGGAAATGAAGATGAAGATAGAAAATCATTAATCCTTTTAACCCTCCTACAATTTCATAAGAACCCCCATGTAATCAGGAGTCTTTGGTCACACATATAATAGAAAAAATAGAGATAGAGGAATTAATTAGGTCAATGAGGGATCTTCATTCTACCAACCCATTCCATGATTCTTTGGAAAATACATTACAATCATTACTCTAGGTGAATTTGATTAAATGGTAACATATCAAATTGATAGATGGGAATCTTATAGAGAGAGAGAGAGAGAGAGAGAGAGAGAGAGAGAGAGAGAGAGAGAGAGAGAGAGAGAGAGAGAGAGAGAGAGAGAGAGAGAGAGAGAGAGAGAGAGAGAGAGAGAGAGAGAGAGATGAAATTCCTACTATGATAACATGTAAAATTGACATAATGGAATCTTATAGAGAGAAATGTAATTATTAATATGATAACAAATTATTAGTGGTTGGTTTGAGACATAAAAAAATAATAAAAAATAAAAAATTCTCATTGTTCGTTAATCCAAAAACCTATGTGCCACTTTTATAATAATTCAAACATTTTCCAATCCACTATTTCCACCATAAATTTATGAGAAAGAATTTTTGGGAACAATAGTAGATGGTTTATGTTTTCTCACCTTCTAAAAATAATGAGATTCCTTCATATTGTTTGAAGAAAATTTATTACAATTTTAATATCCTGAATGGAATTATTTATTAATTTTATTGTTATGAGTTTATGGCCAATAAAAAGGCTTTAAATAGGATAGGTTGGGTGCATATCATGTGCCTAATCAAACTATGAGAGTATTTATCAAATAAACACTTTAGCCTAAGAAAACCCCCTCTATAGTGAAGGATTTTGTAGAGATTGATAATTTGTATACACTTAAGTCATTTAATAACACCCTTGTGTAAAATAGGAGCGAATTTTCCCATACTAAGGCTTATGAGAGTGGACATGGAATGGTCCAAATAACACTTCTACACAACCATACTAATGCAGATCTTATGGTGTTATATGCACTAGAACTTAAATTAGGTGAGGATAAGGATTTGATGTAAACCAATTATGGTAATGTTTCTAATTGGATAGAAGATATGGTTTTGATTGATATGTTTTTGAAAAATAAATTTGGTTTGGAAATCTCATCTGCACCTTTACAAGTATATTTTAAATTTGGCATGTAATTTTTTGTGTTAGACCTGCTAAATTATAAATAGTGTTGAAAAGATAGTAATTATTTGAAATAAAAATTACAATAATAAATAGGTAATTTTTTAGGTTGTAATAAGAGACAATACCATCTTTTTCCTAGCTAGATTATGAATCATCTTGTAGTTCATTTATTGTTACAGCTACTTGGTTGATTTTTATATATATAGAAGTAGTTTTGAATGTTATAAGTTATCATTTACGTAGATGCATGTAATTTTATATATATTATTGACTAATGATGATATTTTTTTTGTTTCATTATTGACCTAACTTGAGACTCATCCATGTATATGGGTAGGAGTAGACATAAGCATTGCTAATGTGATTTCATTTGTTCAACAACTTATTGAGGTGTGAGTCAAACTTGTAAATTATGTTTAAATGTAAACATGAATTTGTTTTGATAAATTTCCAAACTTAAGAACCCCCATCTTCACATTTTATTTTCTTTTAATAATTATATATGTACATACATACATTTGACATTGTAATTATTTTGTAAATATTATTATTTAAATTTCATTTTTTATTGAAACTCTTCACATAGATATAATCATAACCTCAAATTATTTTAACATAAGGCACATGTCATCAAAATAATCTGATCACATCCTTCGATATTTCTATCTCACTATGTCACTAATAATATATAATATAGTTGGTCTTTAGTTGGTTATGTATAATTTTTATGGGTCACATATGTCCACCATATCTAGTTTTGGTAGTATTGAGCATCTATAGTAAGATTTTCAATTCCAAAATAATGGTTTCCTATCATAATTCTAAATAACTAGTGATGTTTTACTTCATATACATAAAGGTGTGTTAATTTCTTGTATTTTCATTTATGGAGAGGCATGGGAATTGGATGGATGCACCATGGAGTTATACTATGATAATTATATTATGTGATGTATTAATTCATTGTATAATAGTATGCATATGGATGAAGTTTACTAAAAAAATTAATTATTTAATGATACACAACCATCTGACAATTGTTGTTACTTTGAGTCTTAGTCAAATAAAACAACTCATATTTACAGGTCATAGTTAGATGAGGATAGAACCTTATCTAGATTAAGAGAGATTTATACTTGTTTAAAATACTAAACATATTTTAAATGGAATATTGATAGTGTTTAAATATTTTTATCAGTATGGATTTACTTCTTCTATTTATCACCACTTGAATACAAATAAAGAATTTAGTAAAATAACAATTCATTCAAAAATGTTTCATTTTATGAGGAGGAAAAAACTAACCACTCTAGAAAAATAATTAAACATAAATTATTTAGTAAAAATATTTAAAGATTTAAACATGATGAATAAAAATAAATAATAAACATAGTTTTTAAATATAAAAATGATTACACTTTTTTTATCATTTAATACAATTATTCTTATTAAATAATTTTATTTATATTTATTAATTTACATTATTAAATTGTCTAATGGTGATTTGAATCCTTAGTTTTTATCCCCTCTAGAATAGCTTTGAGATAAAATTCACCAATTCAAATACCTATGATAGTGAGTTACCTTTATTGAATTTACACTTAGGATTCTATCAGTTAGTTTAAACACTTATAATATAATAGACATCTGACATGGTTAGATATCAAATATGATAGAGACTAATATGGATGGATTTCCTCTTTTATGTCCATTAATCACATCAAACATTGAGTGTACATCAAGTGGTAATATATATTAATCCCCCTTGATGTTAACTTCAATGAATACTTTGAATGACGGTGGAGATTTTTCAAAATCCTCATTATAAATAATTACAAAATTGAAGGAAAAAATTATCTCATTGAGAAGAACACCTAGAAGGCATCCAAATATGGGCTTGATTCATAATATGTCTTTCATAACCATTTTGAATTAGAGGTATAATTTCAACCCTTTCCACCACACTTTGTCGAAATGAAATTTACTACTTATGACGAACATGAAGGGTGACCATGAGCATGACCGAGAAATGAAACTCCTTAAATTAAACAAGATAAAGTATGGGGACACTACATTGGCCTCATCCTATACAAAATTTAGGATCAAACCATCTTACAAAGTTAATCTAAATGAACTAAAATGTTATGCCAATCAAAGAATGAACATGGTAGTGCCACTTCAAGTTGTATTATAGAATGCAACATGCAAAAAAAATACTAAATTCACAATATGTCCACCATATCTTCTTGTAGTAGTATTAATCATCTAAAATAATATTTTTAATTACCCATTAATGGATTCCTATCATAATTTTAAATTAATAGTGATGTTATACTTTATATACATAATGGTGTGTTAATTTCTTGTAGTTGCATTTATAGAGAGGCACAAATATTGGATGGATGAACCATGAAAAAACACTATGATAATTATATTATGTGATTTATTAGTTTAATGTATTATAATATGTATATGGATGAGGTTTACTAAAAAAAAAAATAACTAGTCAATGCTACACAACCATCTGGTAGTTGTTTCTATTTTGAGTCTTAGTCAAATAAAACAAAACATATTTATAGGCCATATTTAAAGATATACACTTTCAAAAAAAAATGGATGAAACCTAGATAAATACCACTATCAATGATTTGTGGTTGTTTAATTAAATATCAAGGGCACATGAAGTAGTCAAAATTATATTTAGTATGAAATGTGTTTTTGAACATTTAATTGTAGTTCAAGTGAAATATATAAACAACTCTAAACATGCATACCAAGTCATTAAAATTGTTTTAGAGGTGGAATTATATACAAAAAATTGGCATCATTCATTTTTGTAAATGGCAGAGGGATATTTTTATTCCTATGTATGGAGGATAAAACCTTATCTAGATTCAAATATATTTAGACTTGTAGAAAATACTCAAAATATTTGCAATAAAATTATGACAATGTTTAAATCTTTTTATTAATATGGATTTAATTCTTATATTTATCACCACTTCAATATGAATAAGGAATTTAGTAAATTAACAATCCATTCAAAAATGTTTCATTCTATAATGAGGCAAAAACTAACCACTCTAGAAAAACATTTAATTATAAATTATTTAGTAAAAATATTTAAAGAATTAAACATGATAAATAAAAATAAATAATAAACATAGTTTTTAAGTATAAAAATAATTACAAAATTTTTGTCATTTATTATAATTATTCTTATTAAATAAGTTTATTTATATTTGTTAATTTATGTGATTAAATTATATAATAGGGATTTGATTCCATTTTTATCCCCCTAAAATACCTTTGAGATAAAAATCACTAATTCAAATACCTATGATAGTGAATCACCTTTCTTGAATTTACACTTGTGACTCTATTAGTTACTTTAAAAACTTATAACACAATATACATCTAACATGTTTAGATATCAAATATGATAAATATAAATACAGAGGACATTCCTATTTTACGTCCATTAATCACATCAATCATTGAGCATACATTGATTGGGAGAACATATTCATCCTTCTTGATGTCAACGTCAATTAATACTTTGAACCAAGGAGGAGCTTTTTCAAAATTCTAATTACAAATGATTAAAGAATTAGAGTAAAAAAAATTAACTCGTTGAGAATAACACCTAAAAGGCATCCAAATATGTGGTTGATTCACAATATGTCTTTCATAACCATCTTACATTAGAGGTATCATTTCAACCTTTGACACCACACTTTATGACACTAAAATTTACTTATGATAAATATGAAGGGCGACCCTGAGCATGACTAAGAAATGAAATTCCTTAAATTAAAAAATATATTAAAGTATGGGGACACTACATTAGCCTCATATACTACATAATTTAAGATCAAGTCATCTGACAAAGTTAATCTGAATGACCCAAAATGTGATACCAATAAAAAAATAAACATGGTAGCACCACATCGAGATGTATTATAAAATACACCATGAAAAAAAATTACTATATTTACAAAGCCTTTGGTTATTATTATAAATAAGTTGTCCAAGTGTCAATTAATATCTATCCCTATATAGGTATAGAGGTTGATATGAGTAAACATCTTCCATGGGGATATGGTGAGATTGCATATTGTGATTTCTACCAAGGCCATATGGCATTCTACTAATATGTGTTTTTCCTTAATATATAAGCTTTAGGACCTATATGAGTCCAAATATATTACACTTGATGGGTCTTCTAACATAGGTTTTGGATCTCATCTAGGGGGTCATAATAATTATAAAATGTTTAATAATTTGCTACAAGACCATACAATAAAAATTTATAGAAGTTAAAAATAGAAATAATTGTAAAATTATGATCATGAAACTTTTTAACCAATGGTAATGATTTAGAAATAGGAACTTTCATAATATTATGTGGATTTTCATCCACATTTTTTAAATATGTAAAATCAATAGTATTTTTAGGAAAAACAAGTGGTGGTGGTATACTTGAGAATACATTATCACTAGGCATAGTAGGCATACATGGAATAGATGGTGTCTTTGGAACATATATGTCCACTTAAATTTTTTATCTAATTTATAAACTTGAAATTCATCTTGGTAATTTTTAATATTTTTAGTGCCATTTCAACAAAATTAATTTCTCCATTGTAATCACCAAAACAAAACATGATCAACCATAATTGAGTTCTTATCCAGTGAATATAAATGTGCCCTGATCAAAACCAATGGAGTTGTAGTTTTTATTTAGAGATTACATGCTAAGAGTCTATCTCTTTACATGAATAATGCCATGGTGATTCATATCCTAATCGATCTACACCCATAATTACCTTACATTATTTTATTTTGATATTGTCAAGGGTTTGGAATTAATAGGTTTAACTATCAATTATTTACACTCTTTCATTTTACACAACCCCTCTTACCAATAAATATATACATACATTATATGTCATGATGTGTGTGTGTGTGTGTGTGTGTGGGTGTGTGTGTATTATCATAATATTTTAATATATTAAATTGAGTAATATTATATCTAAATTATATATTTTATATAATATAAATTTAAGTATATTATAATAAAATATATAATTACTATTGGATTTATAAACTATATTAACATATATATTATACAAAAGTAATAATAATATTAAAATATATTATATATTATATAATATTGTAATATTATATTACATTATATAACATATATTTTTATTATATATTTTAATATAATATATAAATATAATTTTAATATATTAAATATATCACTTGATTTCAATTTGACTTGACTACTCTCAATGTGCATTTGTATTCATAAATAGGTCAGAGTCCCCTACGAGTTTGAAATTCAAATTTATTTTTAAAAATGGTGTTCATATAATTTCAACACATTTTTAAGAGGAGAAAAAAATTCCAAACATGTCTAACCAATTATATTCCTATTCATACACATTCCTAGTTTTTTCTAAACATACACTATAGAGTGTTGACAAATCAAAATATAGTAGGTTGTGGAATGTCTGAAGCATTGACCATATTTGTTATTATCTTTTTTTTAGATCCCTATTTTTATGTATTTAATCTTAATAGTGTTTAATACATTTTTTACTCTATCTAAAATGTGTGATTTGTTTGTGTTGACATAGCCCTTTTATTCATTGTTTATCACTTTATGTTATGAAATCACTAAGATTTAGATAGTCTACCTAGATTATTATTATGAAATGGCTAAAATAATGAAATGGTGGAGATTAGGGTTATTTATAACTTACTAATATCGATTATTATTTATTTATTTTTGTGCGTAAAACTAATAAGGACCCAAATGAAGAATGTTAGGGTGATTCAAGATGACATTATTAACTAACTATAATCATATAAACTTATTAACTAATATACTTAACAATTTCAAATTTGAAAAATTATAGATAATCATGTGGACCAACCAAAAAGACTAGCTTATAACCTGATAAGGACCTATTTATGTATAAATGCTCTTTTCACTTAGAATGTGGTGAGATTAAGGACCACATAATATAAATAGAGTAATTATAGAATTGATTAGTAATTAAATATATATGCTTAATGAATGAGATTAAATTATTTATGGTGAGATTCACTTGAAATCATTTACATGTTCATAGAAATTAATATTTTAGGATAATTAATATAGTTTATGTTCTCATTAGATGTTAAAATCCTATTTAAGTAGCCTCATTAGTGGAAAAAATCCCCAGTAGTCACATCATAAAAAATAAATCCTTGTTTAAGTACTCTCTTAGCATGTTAAATTAATGTGAGATTAATATGGTGTTAATTGAGAATTTAATCTTGTGCTAAGGTGTCAATGTTGAATATCAAGATTATGTTAAATTAATGTGATAGAGATTAAAATGGTGACATTCGAATGATTCATAATATGCCAAGGTGTCAATCATCCTATGCTTTAGAATTTAATAAAAGGTTCATTCTTGATTGGAATGTCATCATTTAGGAGTGATGATGTTACCTTTTTTTTTACATATAAATAGACTACATGCTATTTGAAATGTTTTGACATTAGTTTTATTATATAATTGTAAAGGCCAAAACATCAAATAAAATGACAATCAACTTTGAATTAAATCTATCTTATTGGGGGATCGATATCAAAATACATGTAAAGATCACCCTATCATAATGGTAGGGTTCTTTTGGTTGAAATGAACCTCCACTCCATATGATTAATGGTGAGTTTATACTTTCAATGGATTTTATTTTATATTCAATAATTACTCTTTAAATAAGTATATATTTTCACATATGAAAGAGTCTCAATTTTAAGGAAATTATGATAATAGTCATGACACCATTGTGAAGCCAGAGATTTTGCTGTTGTAAAATTGGATGCTAAAACTTTTGATACTAAAAATTAGATTTTGAAGCCTAGCAAGGAAAATTTGAAGCATGGAAAATGGAAATTTTGGTATTGTGAGTCTTGTGAATATTTTTAGTTGTACAAGTTTGCTATTGTAAAATTAGATGCTAAAACTTTTGATGATGAAAATTGGATTTTGAATCCCAACATTGAAACTTTGAATCTTGACATAGAAAATTAAAGTATGGAAAATGGAAATTTTGATATTATGAGTCTTTTGAACAAATGTAGCTATACAAGTTTATGCACTATAAACAAGTTATAATAGTATTTTAGGTGAATTTGATATAGGAATTTTTTTTGTTTTATTAATATAACTCTACCATCCCCTATTTCATCTCTTGGTGAATGTTTATTTAGTGCATTTTTAGAACTATTGTTTGGTTTAGACTATCCCTATAGTCTCAATCTTTTATTTTACTTAGTCTTGTTGGTTAATACCCACCTAGACCTACACATTATGTTTTTTATACCATAAAGATAAATTACACTTGGGAGTTGGTTGACCTTCCAAAAGGAAAAGAGGTCATAGGAATCAAGTGGGTGTATCAAACAAAAATAGGTAGAATCCACTAGTTGTAATTCAATATGGGAAGACTCCTTATTTGGTTTGATTCTATGAAAAATAGTCACACAATAATTACTTTGTACCTTTTTTATCATCTTCACCATATGGTGAAAACTAAGTAATTGCATGAATTTATATAATAAAACATGATTTTTAAATGTCCTTCCTTCCAAATGAATGAACATGAATAGTTACTCAAAATTCATCTCAATTGTGCATAAAGTGGTGAGCCATTATAATACAAAAAAATGTTAGTCCCATATATGATAATAGAAAACATAAGATAATATAATAGGTATTATCCCATAGATTTATACTATGGCATTTACTATAATAATTTACTATAGCACCACCTATAATTAGGATTTAAAATTTTGAATCTAGGTAAATGAAATAATTTAATTGAGCAGACAACTTATTGTTGATGAATTTGTGAGTACTCCTAGATTAAATAAATATAGACAAATTCCATTTCTTGAGGAAACCCACCACCATAATATTTAGAGGAATACTAATACCTAAAAGTGCATGATAGGAAATAGTAGGTTGAGAATATTCAGATTTATCCTTAGGTCCTTCCAAACTATTGATGTATGTCTATGCCAAGGATGTACTGTGAACTATAGATTAAATTTTTGTAGATTATAGTGTAGGTCTTAGAAAACCTGGGGGCTTTACTCAATTTTTATGGAGAGATTATATGGTTACCACCTTCTAATCTATGATCATACCTTGCTTTAGGGATAACAGGAATATAGAAGTGACATAGTCTACCTAAATTTGTTATGATTTAAATTGTTTTGTATTTTATAATATAATCCCAAAATATTAAGTATAGTGAGGATTCTAAGGTGAATATAATTCACATATATAAAAAGTATGTTTTAAATTCTACCTATAATAAATTGACTTAAACACATTCACTAATAGAGCAAGGTGAAAATACAACATACATAATAGGATTTGTTAGCTTAGCTGAAAGAACAAATTGACAAAATGCATTCAAAACACTAATAATAGATTTTAACCATTAAATACATGAGATCATATATTATTAACAAATTTTTAGAAATAGGAAGACATGAAAACAATGGAAACAATGAGTTAATTGCTATAATTTACTTTTTCTTTGCATTAATTCATAAAGTTCTATCTAGTTTACAATGAAGGGGAGAACCCCTATATATAGGTCATTCAAATGCCTTAGTCAATTACAAAAGGAATTATGTAACATGCCATATATCAATATATAGGGTCTCCTATGTCCCAAAGTTAAAGAATATTCCTTATTCAAAATATGGGAATATTTTACAATGCATATCAAGGGATCATGGGACATGTTTTCTATTCAAAAGGAAGCTATTACATGGCTATTTTGTTCTTGAGGAGTAGGTCTAGGATCTCAATTCTATTTTTGATGATGAATCTCCCATTGAAGAAGAAGATGGAGTACTAGTGCTAGTTGAAGAAGAATTCATTCCAGGAGGGGCTGATAAGGTGGTGGCTCCTGAGGCGGTAGTTTACTTCTGGGCTTCAACTTGCCCTTTCCATACTTGAGAGAACTTATTGTAGTCACTATTGATTAATCAAATATTGATGATAGGCTCCTTTATTATATTATATATGAGCTTGGATATTACATCATGCCTACTTATGAGAGGTTCCATAACTTTGTTGATGGCCCCTACCTTCTCTATTCTTTGGTTGGTAGAGAATACTAAATCCACCATATATTATCTGAAGGTCACCCCTATAGCCAAGGCTTTATTTCAAAAGTTCTCCATGAATTTCTATAGTTGAGCCTTGAAGGCATCCCTACTAATTATGGAGCCATATTTTTTTATCCAAGTGCATCATTTTGGCATCCTTTAGTAAGGTGATAAAATTTTCACCTTGTTGTGTAAGTGATCTCCCTAGGGACTGTTGGCCATTTTTGGCCTACATATAGAGCTTTTAGCAATTGAGCACTGTTCATGATTGAGAGAAGGATCCAATGATAAAATAAGATCATATTTATTAAAGTATAATTGTTTTGATCTTAGAGAAATAGGTCTATGAAGTAAATAGAAGATCCAAATAAATTTGCATAAATAATCCTACAATTCAAGCCATGAACAAGTTCACTTATGCTTCAAAAGTTCATTCAAGCTTCTAAGATCAATAAAAATCTCAAAATAAAAAGTCTATGATCTAGACCATCATCAAGACATCACTTAGAGATGAATTGGTTAGTTTTTTTGCACATTTGATAAGTATTATCAAAAAGCCTTGCAATCCCTTAGATCAAATAGGTTCATCCCTTTCAATCTAATGGATCATACCCTGCATGTTTTATGCTTCTATAATTTTTTCACTTTGATATCCAAGGCTTCAAATTTAGACATATAACATAATATGTTCGTACTAACATCAAAATAAAGGCACTATAGAAATCAATATGTGATTAAAGTTGATGGTTTGTGGAATTTCAAATACATTCATGTAAACATCAAATGATGTTTACATGAATTCCAATTTTAATAAATTCAAGTATCTATTTGAATTCCAATGGTCCTTAAAATTTGTGAATTTTTTCAAGATATAATGATCCATGAGATTCCTCATATTGACACATCTTGATTGAACAGAGTGAAGTGTATTAGACTAAATCAAAAGGTCCCTAGGTTAAATCTATTAAATATCTACAATTTAGAAATGATATAATGGTGGAAAATGATAAGGCATTGATCAAATAGAGAAAAATCACTAATAAAAGGATGGATCCTATGAAAATCAAGGGCTCATTCTCAATCATACCAATGATCTGATAAATCACAATAATTGATAGGAAAATGGGATCAATTAGATTGATGGTGTATGTGAACTCATACATCTTGATCGGATGGTGCATGTGACTTAAATTGGTTAGAAAATCCAAGGAGCTAATGATTTGAATATAAGTGGAACATGTAAATTTAGTTGGATTAAGATTAATGGCTCATGGGAATTTATGCATAGATAGATCAATGAAGTGAGCTAAGTCAAAAAGGGTTGGAGGATCTTGATGATGAATATAGAGAGGACAAGTATCCAAAGTTAGTGAGTCCTAGTAAAATATTAAAAACTCACATGAATTCATACATCCAAATCTAATGACATGAGGTGGATTTAATAAGTTAGCATATCTATGGAGATAATGAACATAAAGATAACTATACATGATGTAGATGAGCCTAGATGGTTTTTGAAAGCTAATAAGAAAAGGAAAGCTAGGGGCATTTTTGATGAAAGTTGAAAAGGTTATTTAGGACCTAAACAAAAAAAATATTAAGGAGTTGAGCTCAAAGGTAGACCAGGGTTAAACCAAGGCCACAATTAAAAAACCAAGCATCATCAACAAAGCTTCATATAGGTGAAATAGATCCTTTAGGTCTAATATAGAAGTCAAAGATAGAATAGTGACTATGTGAAAGCCAATGATCTAAGATTGGTTTTCACATATAGTGTGCATATGTCTCATCTCATCATGGTTCACTTTTTTAGGTTTAAATGGCCACCAAAAGTAGATGTGGCACTTTTTATCTAGTTATGAGACATGATCCTCATCAGTAGATCAAGTAAATGATTACATGATTCTAAAAAAATATCTAGCAATTGGATAAGAGTAATTAATATTTAATTATTTTATAGAGTTGGGTCTTTGTTGATAAGATTTGAGTTAACATCCTTAAGAGTGTTAATCCATCGAAAGTGATTGGGCCTTTTCCAATACATTGTTATATCTCTCTTTCTCTTTGTTATAAATATAGGCTTCTAAGCCTTAATATTAATCAATCTATCCCTCTTTTTTGGTATGATCATAATCTACCAAAATTAATACTATGGCACCTTTATGATGCAATAAAGACTAAATTCTATCATTTTTTAAAGTTGGATTGAAGTGTGTCTATGAATTCATGCACTAGAGTTAAGTGAATGTATGTTACTTTCTTATGTCTAGAGTTTTCTCACCTTCAATAAGTGTTTAATAGTCTTAGAGGTCTTTATAAGCACAATCTATAGTTAATTATTTAGTTTGAAAATGGATATTTACCCTCTCTTACTAATATAACTCATTAATCCCTTGTTCTAAAATACTTATGTGAGATTGTTGTTCTCTAGTCTAAAATAATTTCATAATGTGTTTTGTGTGAGTTGAAGTGATCAAATCATTGGTGCATCATTGATTTTTTACATGATTTTATAGGTTTTATCAATTCTCTCTCCCTTTTTCCAAGTAGGTGTTAGTTTAGATTTAGTGTACATGATAAATCCATAAGTAATTCAACCTTTTCTAGAGGTCTAATCCATTATTAGGATACCCATAGCCTAGGATCAGTCCCATGTTGTTCTAAATTTGAGTAAAGGACCTAAATAATTCCCTTGCTTAGCTAGGGTGCAATATAGAACCCCGATATTTTTGGCATACTCAGTGGGATACTGATTTTCTTTGGTATAATTGAAGTTTGAATATTGAGAAGAAAGATTCATAATAGTAGGAGAGATCTACCATAATCAAAAGTTAATGATCCTTTAGGTTGTAGAGCTCATAGCATCTTCATGCCAAAGGCTACAATAATAACATCAAGTAAAGGTACTTTTTAACATATTAAATTACCTCTTACTTCTTATAAAAGATCAAGATTCAATAGAATAAGGCCTTATCCTCCAAATTAGTATTTATCTTTTGGTCAATCAATTATTTTAGTCCAATCTATTATCCCAATAAACCAAATCCCTTTTTCCCAAATGGTTATTAGGAATCAAGTGTTTGTCCCATTTAATAGGGGTAGTCCCTTGAATTTGGCTTAGTATGATGACATTCTTGTATCTACTCTAAAAAGTATCCCTTTCTTCTCTAGAGAATGGGATAAAACTACTGCTATTGAGCATATCCAAGATATTTCCAATCTATGTTTTATTTATAATGTAACTTAAGATAATGTGGCTATTAGATTACTTGTTGCCTCTTTCAAGGGAAAAGCTTTGAAATGGTATAAGAATCTTATTTTGCTTTCTATTTCTACTTGGGATGGGTTAGGTGCAGCTTTAGTTAAGTAATTTGAAGAAAAGTCCGATCATTTATCTTTGGTTAAATAATTAACTACCATAAAAAGGTATCCCCTTTAATTCATGTCAAAATTTAACCTCAAATTCCAAAAAAGATGGATTAGGATCCGTACATTGCTTAAACCATCCCTAGAGTATGCATTTTTATACTTCTTTAAAGCCCTTAAGTCTTATATAAGTGTAATGATACTATATATGGGTGGCAATAACTTCCCAAATGCCTATGAGATTACTATCAGAGTAGAGAATAACTTGATTCAAGTTTGTAAACTTGCTCCAATAACTCTAATGCCATTTTTTTAGAATTGCAACCTACTTTCCCTCAAGTTCCCCAAATTCCATCTATAGTCCCTATTCCATCTCCAAAACTCCAAGTTTTATCCCCTCTTAATAAATATAGTGAGATTGGTGATTTTAAAATCATGTTACAAGATTTTGTAAATGAAATTATTTCACTCAAGAGACAATAGTATTAAGGTAGACCTTATCAGTAGTAGAACCAGAGTACCTTATAGTCTTTCAATAACCAAAGCCCACCTTATCAAGGTTTCAAGGACAATAGGAAACCTTATCAAAATAAAGGAGATATAATGCAAAATAAACCATATTAAACCCTTGATCCCAATGTGCCTTCTATCTCAAAAGCTATTGTTCCCCAAAATAACTTAATGCAAAATCTAGGTTGGCAGTCTTCCAATCCAAATGACATTCAAAATCAAGTTTTGTTATCACAAGAGATTACCATGCCACATATGCCACAAGAAGAGTTCCCTCTTTAATATTTTAAATATCAAGACATAAATATGGAAATCCAAGGAGAATCTCAACAACTTCTAATGCATCTTAATGTTATCAATGTTAATTAGAATTTGGATAATCATATACATTCAACCAAGTTAGTGAAACTAGTAACACAAATGGTCAAGTGGAAAATATAGCTAAAAATAAAAAAAGAGAAGTTGAAGAAGCTCAAAATTTGAGAAATTATTATATTTTTCTTAATTTTGTGTCAAATAATGTCAAAGATCAAGTTGTCCCTATATCACATAAGATTTAGAACACAGAGATAATAAAATTTCCCCAAATGCCCTAACTAGATAATAGTCAGTGGCTTAGAAGTTGCATACAAAGGTTAGTGGAACATATTTTAACATTATTAATCAAATGAAGAAATAAAATTTTAGTATTATCATGTGGTATTTCCTTGCCATCCCAGGACAAAAAGACATGATGATTCAACAACTTTTGGATCTTAAGGTATCTAAAGAACCAACTAAGAAAAAAGAAGTTATCTTGGCCAATTAAGACTAAAAAATTAATTAACCTAATTATTAGATACATAACATGATAAAAGTATATAAATAACATGTAAAATCAATCAAGACCCTTCCCTTTTATCTCTCTTTGATATTAGATGATTGTTTAGTCCATAATTGTATGGTTGATAGTGGAGCTAATAACATTGTCATGCCCAAACAAATTACAGACCATCTTTGTCTTATTTATGAGACAAATACCAAATGAGTATTAAAATTATATGTCTCACCAATGAAAATAATAGGCATGATAAAATACCTAAATTTGACATTACATGTTTTCCCCTATTCAACAAGATGTAGTTGTAGTGGACCTACCTCCCTATTTTACCATGTGTCTGTTAAGAGATTTTACTTCAAAAATTGGAGGATATTTGTAAACTAATTGGACCTATATAATATTAAAAACTAGTTATGTCACTAAGGTGACAATACTTTATGAACCTATTTCATAATTTCATTTGGAGCCATATATGCCAAGCATGGTGAACACTAATTATGTTATCTTAGATAAGGTTAGAAAATAGTGAAGTTGAATCTGAATCACCTATAGATGGAGTCATAAATATTTTCCTTGATGAATGGGAATATAATTTACATGATCATTATCCCTAAAAATTAATTGGATAAAAAGGACTTGGTGTCTATTGTCTTCATGAAAATAATGCACCAATTCTAACATTGGTGAAAGATGAGTAGCCTAGTGATGGACTGTGGCAGCTATATTTTGATGGATCCAAGAACAAACATAGCACTAGAGTTAGAATGATGTTAATTTATTTAGATAATAAAAGGTATTTATCTTCTCTCAATTTTAAATTTGTTGTTTCTAATAATTTCACTAAATATGAAGCACTAGTGCATGGTTTGAAATGGGAAAAAAAGATGAAGGTTAATTACTTAAATATTTTTGAAGATAGTGAACTAGTAGTTCACTAGGTAAATAAACTTAATTTATGAAAGAACTCACTACTTATGTCTTATAATCATATGGTATGGTACATATTTTAATACTTTCAAGACTTCAATATTTAGGCCATACCAAGAAATCATAATAAGCTTCCAGATAGGTTGGTTGCTATTGGATCACAATTTAGTATCCTAGATAATATAAAAAGAGACAAATACCAAGCACATATTAAGGTAGTTTTTAGACATTCTATTTTATAAAACCATGAAAATTAGTAGGTATTTGAATATGACATCCATATTTTCATATTATTATAAGAGAAAACTAAATTGTCCTCAAGGAGCCAAGACAAGAATTTATAGTAGTATGACGATTATATTGTGCAATTAAAGACAAACAAGTTGCCTAAAGGACTGGTCACCTTAGAAAATATATTCAACATAGAAAATTAATTAATAAAATAAAATATTGCTTTATCAACCAAGGAAGAACACTACAGAAATCTAGAGATGGTAATTGGAAAAAACTTAAAGCTAGGTAAAGTTTGCACATCTTCAGAGAAATAAGTTTTTATTAAGTTATGATCAAATTTTGCAGATGTCTTTGCATGGTAGTATAATGACCTTAAAAGTTTTTATCCAATTATATATTAACATAACATTGAGTTAGAGGATGAGAATAGGCTAGTTAGACAAAGGTAAAGGCCAATCAATCCAAATCTTGAATGTCTAATTAGAGCTAAACTAAATAAGCTCATTGAGTTAGTCATAATCTCTCCAATTAAGCACTCAACTTGGATATCAAATTTTGTTCTACTATGAAATAATAATGGTGAAATAAGGTTATGTGTCAACTTTCATGACTTTAACAAGGACTATCTCAAAGGTCACTATCAATTTCCATCAATGGAATAGATTTTACAACTAGTTGTAGGTTTTGAAAGGTTCTCTTTATTGGATGGTTATATTGGATATAACCAAATTTTGGTAAAATAAAAAGACCAGTACAAAACAACCTTCACCACAAAGTGGTGGACTTTGCATAAATAAATATGCCTTTTAGTTTATCTAATGCTGGAACCACTTTTAAGAAGGCTATGGATATGGTATTTTAGGGTCTCCTCAACAAGTTTATTCCTATTTATCTAGATGGCATAACATTATTATCTAATAACACACATGAGCATATGATTCATCTCAGATAGGTGTTTGAAATATGTAGAGAATTTGGAGTGTATTTAAACCCAAAAAATGTGTTTTCTTTATTCATGAAGCTAGGCTTCTTGGACATGTCATATCAAATAAAGGTAAAATCATACACCTTAATAGGATAGAACCAATTATTGCACTATCATTGCCTAAGCATAAGAAATATTTGAAAATATTTTTAGGATAGATTAAATTCAAAAGGAAATACATTTTCATTTTTTCTACTTTAGCTAGGCCACTTACAACCATGTTAAAGAAAGGTTAGATTTTTAGTTTGTCTAAAGAAGGATTGAAAAGGTTTGAAGAAATCAAGAAATATATAGCCAATTCTCCTACACTCTTTAACCATTATTTTACAAAATATTTCTTTTTATATATCTATGCTAACCTTGACACAATATTAGGTATTCTCGTGTAGCAGAATAAAGAGGTTTTAGAGCAACCAATAGCCTTTTTCATTCAATTCTTAGAATAATATGAAACATGGTATTCTTTTCTTGAAAAGCATATTCTTTCAGTTATAATCTCTCTTAAAATGTTTAGGTACTTATTGTCTAATAATAAGATACATTTTATGGTTGTACATCCAAGTGTCAAATATTCTCTTCTGAACAAAGATATAAGTGACAAAATATTTGGTTAGATAACCAAGTTCATGGAATATGGCATTGATATCAAAGTCACAAAGCTGGTTAAAGGCAAAAGACTCTATGAACATCTAGCCCAAGACTTACAAGAGTCTAATGAATAGGTTATGGTGTCAAATAATCAAGAACTTGCTAGTAATCAGGCTTTAACTTCCAATTGGTTCTAAGAAATGGTAATATATCTAAAAGATGGTATTTGTCCTTCTCATCTCACTCCTTCAAAGAGGAGATATTTTAGATTATAGTCAACTCCTTTTTTCCTTATTGGTAATGTATTATTTAAAAATGATAACAATGATATACGACTAAGATACATAAAACTAGGTCAAACATAGAATTTACTTGAGAAATTACATAGTGGACATGGTGGAGGATATTACTCATCCAGGATTACAACTCATAAGATTATGAGAGGTGGGTATTACTGGCCAAGTTTATTTGGCGATTGCCATGTATGTGTTAGGAAATGTAGATAGTGTGTGATGTTTGTTGTAAAAGTGAGACTTGAAACCTTACCTATCTAACCAATTTTAGTTAATAAATGCTTTTTCCAATGGGTATTGGACTTTATTGGTGTTATCAACCCCCCATAAAGCTTAGGGTATAAGTGGATCTTGACTACCATAAATTATTTTACTAGATGGACTATGGTATTAATATTAAAAAAAGCCAATGAAACTAGTTTTTTAGACTTCTATGAAGGTTTAATTACCATATGTGTGGTCCTTTCAACTATAATTTTTTATAATCTTGTGGATTTTGTAGGATCTAGGATTAGCTAGTGGGTAGTTCAACATAGTATTTTTCTCAGCACCTCATCAAACTATTATGCACAAGGTAATAGCTTTGCTAAGTCTACCAACAAAAATTTGTTGAATATCATTAGAATAACTTTAGAATATAATAAAATATCATGCCATCTCAAATTTAAGTTAGCTCTGTGGGTTGATAGGATCACCTATAAAAGATCAATTGTCAATTCTCCATACAAACTAGTATACGATAAGGAAACAAGAATGCCTATTTTTATTAAATTCCCTAATTTAGAATTAATGCATTAGCCTGAGATTTTGGAGACTGAGCCAATGAATATAAGACATGCTAACCTCATGGAGCTAGAGGATACAAGGCATTAGGCCAAGTTGGCTATGGAGGCCCATCAAGCAATGAAAAAGAGATATTTTGACAAAGGAACTCTTCAAGAAGTTTATAAGAAGGGGATTTGGTCCTCAAGTGAGATGAGGATAGATCCAAGGGAAGAAAACACAAAAAATTTTATTCTCCAGAGTGGACCTTATACAATTTCCAGTTGCAAATCCCATAATAGTTTCCATCTCACAAGGATGAATGGTGAAGAACTTCCTATCCCAGTCAATGGGATACATCTTAAACACTACCATTAATGAAAGCTAAGTCCCCTATACATAGTTTTTTCTTGTTTTCTCTAAGTGTTTTATAACATGCTATTTAGTTTCCTTTCTTTTGTTATAAATAAGTGCTTCTTTCTTGCATAATTGTTTGGTAGTTTACTTGCCTTTATTTTTAGGTTGATTTCCATTTCAATTTGTTTTATTTACATATTATTGGGATTTTTTTGTCTTCATAATCAAGAGTCTATCTTAGAGTCATGTAATGGTCCATGTATTATCTATAATGATTCAAGAGTCATGTTTATGGTCTAAGTTCAAGTATAGCAGACATGCTTCCCATCTAAGTCACCAAAGATGTTGGCCATTTTTGGCCTACATACAGAGCTTTCAATGACCAAGAAATGTTCTTGATTGAGAGAAGGATATAATGATAAAATAAAAAGATCATATTTATTAAAGTATAATTATTTTGATCTTAGATAAATAGGTCTATGAATTAAATGGAAGATCCATGTAAGTTTTCATAGGTAATCTCGTAGTTCAAGTCATGGATAAGTTCTCTTATGCTTTAAAAGTTCATTCAAGCTTCCAAGATCAATAAAAATCTCAAAACAACAATTTTAGGATCCAAACCATCATTAGGATGTCATGCAGAGATAGAGTGGTTAGCTTGTTTGCACATTTGATAAGTATGTTCAGAAAGCCTTACAAGCCCTTTGATCGAATGGGTTCATCCCTTTCAATATCATGGATCATTCCCTAAAAGTTTTGTGCCCCCATGAATTGTTTGCTTCCATATCCAATCCTCAAAGTTAGATATACAACATAAGATATTCAAGTGAACATCAAAATAAAGACACTACATAAATCTATCTATGCTTAATGTTGACATTTTGTGAAACATAAAATAAATCTACACAAACATCATTTTTAATCAATTCAAGTAGCTATTTGAATTTAAAAGGTCCTTAAAATGTTTGAAGTTGGTAAAGATCTAATGATCCATGGGATCCCTCATACTAATATATCTTGATCAGATGGAGTGAAGTGGAGTCAAATAAGTCAAAACATTCCCAAGTTAAAGTTGTTAAATATCTACAAGTTGGAAATGATCCAATGGTGTAAAATGATCAAGTCTTGATTAAACAAAGAGAAATCATTAACAAAAGGATGGGTCCTAGGAAAATCAAGGGCTCACACTTAATAATACGAATGATCTCATGAAGCATAATAATTGCTAGCAAAGTGGGATCAAGGAGATCAATGGTCTGTGTGAACTCATACATCTTGATTAGATAGTGTGCATGAGTCAAAATGGTTAGTGAATCCAAGAGGCTAATGATTCAAAGACAAGTGGCACAAGTACATTAAGTTTGTATAATATTAATGGCTTGTGGGAATTTATGCATAGATAGATCAACAAAGTGAGACAATTCAAAAAGTGTCAGTGGATCTTGATGATGAATACAAGGAGGACATGTGTCCAAAGTTACTAGGTCTTGGCAGAAGATCAAAGACTCACATGCATTCATACATCCAAATCTAATGACATGATGTAGAGTCAAAAAATTTAGCATATCTATGGAACCAATGAACATAAAGACAATTATACATTATGTAGATGAGTCTAGTTGTTTTTTAACATCTAATAATCAAAGGCAAGCCTAGGGCATTTTCAATTAAAGTTATAAAGGTTATTCGAGACCTATACAAAGAAAATATCAAGGAGTCAAGCTTAGAGGTGGACCAAGGTTAAACTAGGGCCATAATTCACAAACCAAACATCATCAACAAAGCTTCATATAGGTGAAATATATCCTTTAGGTTTAATATATAATTTAAAGATAGACCAATGATTTTGTGAAAACCAATGGTCTAAGATTGGTTTTCACATATAGTGGACTTATGTCTCACCTCATTGTGGTTTGCATTTTCGGGTTTAGATGGCCACTTAATGTAGATGTGGCACTTTTCAACTAGTTCTAAGACATGATCCTCATAAATAGATCAAGTAAATGATGACATGATTATAAGAAAAGATTTGGTATTTGGATAAGGGTAATGACTATTTAATTCTTTTATAGAGTTAGTTCTTTATTGATAAAATTTGAGTCAACATCCTCAATAGTGATAATCCATCAAAATAAGTCAGGCCTTTTCTAATGCATGGCTCTCTCCATCTATCTATATTTCTCTTTGTTATAAATATAGGCTTCTAAGCCTTGATATTGATCAATCTATCCCTTTTTGGTATGACTAGACTCTACCAAAATTCGTACTGCGACACCTTTATAATGCAATAAAGACTAAATTCCATCAGTTTTCTAAGCTAGATTAAAGTTTGTTTTATGAATTCATTCACTAGTGTTATGTTAATGTATTTTACTTACTTATGTCTAGAGTTTTCTCACCTTCAAGAAGTTTTTACTAGTCTCACAGGTCATTATAAACACAATCTATAGTTTATTATTTAGTTTAAAAGTGGATTTTTTCCCTCTCTTACTAATCTGAGAATTGATTAATTCCTTGTTTTGAAATATCTATGTTAGATTGATGTTATATGGTCTAAAATAATCTCAGTGTGTTTTGTGTGAGTTAGAGTGATCAAATCATCGGTCCATCATCACTTTTTTACATTCTTTTATAAGTTTTATCAATTATCTCTCCCTTTTCCAAGTAGATGTTAGTTTAGGTTTTTGTGTAGGTGATAAATCCATAAGGAATCCAACCTTATATAGAGGTTTAATCCATTATTTAGATACCCATAGCCTAGTATCAATCCCATGTTGGTCTATATTTGAGTAAAGGACCTGAACAATCCCCTTGCTCAGCTAGGGTACAATATAGAACCCCAACAGGGACCTCATATCTTTAATCCACTAGTTCATGTTCTTTATTATAATAATTATATAGGATTGGGAAATGCTCAAGTCATCCAAGGGAATTAGTTTTAGGTCCTCAAATTTATTCATTCTAATCAACCTCATTAAGATGATTATCTTTTTACTATATCCTTCATACACAACTTCTACCTTAAGGATTTTTATTATATATTTCATCTCCCTTTACCTTGTATTGAGCTAAGGTATTTAACATATCAAACATTTTTTCCACAACCTATTCTAATTTTTTTATGGTATACTATAGTAAGGTGTCATTGTAATTTTACTCTAAGATATCCATTCTTTATTTCACTCACTCAATTAATTCGTTAGCCACATCCATAGTTTCTTAGAGAGATGAGAAAGGGTCCTCCTTGTACTTGGAGGCTCTGATGATGGAGGTAATGGTTGAGTTAGATTCATCCTTTAGAAGGTAGATGCTTATGAGGTATCATGGTTGTGACCAATATGAACATAGAGATAGGGGACAAAGAAGTACTAGTGCTAGTTGAATAACTATTAAAGAATATAAAAACTTATTGAGGGATGATAGGACTCTTCTTAGGCAATTGTGGGTTGGATCTAAGAATAGGCTCAAGCATGACTAGGGGTAAATTGGCCATCATTGATACCTTGGAAGTGGATGATATGGTGAAAAGGATGATGGTGGGAAATGGCATGGTTACAAGCCTAATTATAGGTCTGGTGAGGGGCTTATAAGGTTAGAGATGGACATGACCCAAATTTGTGGGGGTTCAAATATGTTTAAGGGATGATTGTATAAAAATGATGCAGGGGGTTAATAAGTATGTTCCTGACCTATAACACTTGATCCTTCTTTGGTAGGATAAAAGGGAGGCAATAATAATGTTGAAGTTTCCAAAGTAGGAATTACCATTATTCCTATTGAATGTGTGACTTATATTGTAGTAACACTTTTCATCTGGGACATGCTATCAAATGGGATCCCTGAGGTGAAATATTATCCAACTTATTTCCCAATTTTAGTCTTTCCTTTTTTCAAAGTAGGAAATAATGCCTATGGTATTATATGATTGATTTGTGGGTTATTTATCCCTTCTTCTTCAATAATAAGACTATGGATAAGATATGTCAACATTACTTTTTGATTATCCTAGTGTTTGGATACCAAAAAAACCCAATGTCATCTAGTCCTCCTTTCACCTACATGATCTTAACAACCTTTATCATCTGATTGAATTCTAAGTTATCAGTTGTATTAAGGCATAAATGGTATCCATCCTCAAGCTCATGATGATATGTGATACTAAAATCTACCTTATGTCTGATGTAATGATCAAATGTCAAGTGTGTAGTGTCCTATTCCCTATCAATATCTTTCTCTAGATTGAAAGTGTAACTATGTTTAGTATCAACTATGACTAAGTACCAAGTTTCAATTTTTAATTGGTTGATTATGTCCAAGTGGGGGTAGAGTAGCCCCCTTTTCTTACTTTTGCATAATCCATCTACTCATGTGTTTAGTTAGAAGGTAATCTCATACTTAGCTAATTTTTCTATCACTATGGTGGTCAATATGACTGGGGCTATCTTGATTCCCTCAACTCTAATTATGTTATAGTCTAGGTATTACTAGTAGGCTCTCAATGTGCAAAGGGTTACCTTGATCTCTATTGAGAACCTTATCATAGTCATTTCATGGATGGATCTATATATAATTAGTTAGAATTTATCAATAATATCCTACATATACTACCTATATTTATAAATTCTAACCTTTGTAAAGACATGGGGGATGGTCCATTTCATGTTTAGGTCCCATTTGGTAAACTAGGCTGACTTGAGAGGCATAAATGGCATCAACCAACTAGGGCATCATATAGAAATGATTTCATTAGTTGGCCATGGTATTCTTAATTTTGGAAGTCAAACTACAAGATATGATCTCCCGAATGGGAGGACTCATGGAGTCATCTATAATCATAGACAATAGTTGAACCCACTTTTCTTCTACATGGCTAGTATCTTCTACTCTATGAAACTTGTTCATCATGTCCATGCCCATTCTCACCACTTTTATAAATTGGGTGAATGGAACCCAATTTATTTTATACTTGTATATGAACCTCCCTAGGTTCTCTACCCAAATTATTAAGACTTTTGTGATATTGTGTGAATCAACACATGGGGTCATAGTGTCTTGATTGTAAACAATTTTAGACTTAGGCAAGTCATAGTAGGCTTGAAAGGTAAATTTATATATATATATTTATATATATATATATATATATATATATATATATATATATATAAATGATATCATTACCCAATTTTATATATTTTATCATGTCATACAAACACTTAGAGTGAATGAAAATTTTGTGGACTAAGTCCACATAGGGGGCACCTCTAGATTGGATGCAACTTTGTGTAATCCTACAAACTTAATCACCAAGATGTGAGACCTTTCCTCTACAACACTTAGATCTTACTTGACATCATTTTCCTAGTATATTATTCTATCCACATGGTATAATAAGTAATTTTAGTGTTTATCATCTATGTTCAATGCTATTTCATTGATGCTAGTGTCTCGAAAGACTATGTTTCTTTTATAGGAATATAGGAACGGGACTTGTTTTATCTTGGCAGCTCTAGACATTATTATTTTATCCATGACTTATAAGTTTTTATTTATGAACATATGTATCACCTACATTTCAAATGAATTCACAAAATTTTATTAGTGAATTATATAGAGTACTTCAAAGTTTTTAATAGATAACAATGGTGATTATTAAGCTTTGAGATAACACACTTTAAACCTCAATTTTTTATTAGAGTTTTGAAAAACAAGATATAGGCCATAAAAGGTAAGTATGTTTAACTTTATTTGACATAAATCCTAGGTGGATCTTTGGTTCTATTTTGATGGATTCAAAAATTTAGTTTTGGGAACTAGCCAATCATCACTCTTGGTTTGTCCACATGTCTTCTCATCATAGGATTACATTTTTATTGAGGTGACTTAGATTTAAAACCATGAAAATGATCCTCATCAACATTTAATTCATGCCATAAACTAAAACTAATGGGTATCAATGTGTCCTTTAGGTGTCATACTTGACATGTGCCTAACACTTGGTGTCTCTTCATACATTTCAATCTTTTACTTTAGATATTGGAATATCTAAGTGGGTAGTATGATCTTTTGGCACATGGAATATTTGGATTGGGTCACACATCCATTTATTTTTTCCTAGCTTGGCCCATTTTATTTTGGGCCAATGTGGTCTTAACACCCCTACTAGCTTGCTAAGTGGTAGTATTTCATTGGATTAGGTTATTATATAATTGTATTATATGAAACACTCAGTGGACCCATCTATTGAGACACTTTACCATGTATCACACTTATATTATATTTATCATCTTCAATTATCTCATGAATTGGCCCCTTTCATCCTTAAACTAATGTGGCCTCATAAATTTTTTTGGTCTACCAAGTGGTATGTTTTTATTAGCTCATGTTATCTAATGGCTTTGTTATATAAAATTTTTAATGGACCCAAATGCCATATCAAGTGTTTTATTTTAATTTGATCATGTAGTTTTTAGTTTTCATGGCTTCCTTTAATCATATTATTTACATGAGATATAGGCTCACATGTATTTATACTATTTATCCTAAATGCCATGTGGCTTCCACATCACATGTAGTTGCTTAAGATTAAGTGACTTACTACCAAGTGTCATCTTGTTATACAATCTTTGTATTATGAAATTAAAATATTGCATCTTGACTAAGGGATATGACCGACTACCCAATGGCATGAATAAATAGGATAATATTTTCATGAGAATTATAAAATAATAGAAGCCTTAGAAGACCATGACTAGATTCCACATGGTACGTTCTCATTGAGCCATAGGGTCACAAACTTTACAAATTCTTAATAAGTTAAAATGTCGTGACTAAGTGACAAGTGGTATAATACCATTGAATTTCATTATTTATAAATTTTATATAGTCAAAAATTTATGTGAAAAAGTATAAAACCTACATTATTGAGTCACCAATGCATGTAACACTTTCACATGTCATTTGAAGCTAAGCTGGCATTAGGGTGCTTGATAAATAAAAAGGTGCCATGGTTATATAAAATCCCTTGAATGGCCTTTATAATCAACATTGTAGGTATTAAAATTCCCTTTAATGTATCTCCTAAGACATACCTTGAAATAAAATTCCTATGATTTTCATGTTCAAGGTATCTCCTAGGAGTTCCCTCAAAATAAAATTCCAATAATGTGCATATTCAGGGTATCTCTTAGGAGATACCTTGAAATAAAATTAAAATGTTTTCATGTTCAAGGTATATATCAGGAGACTTATTCAAATTAATACAAGTCCCTTCATGGTAATTCCCTATGAGATACCTTGAAATAAAATTCTAATCATGTGCATGTTCAAGGTATCTACTAGGAAAATCCTTGAAGGGAATAAAAGACCCTTTAATGTATCTCCTAGAAGATACCTTGGAGGGAATCATAGTAAATTAAAGGGTACCTTTAAGGTATATCCTAAGAGATACCCTTTAAACATGCATAAGGGTACTCTTGAAGGTATTACAATGCCCACAAAGGTATCTCGTAAGAGATATCTTGAAAGACAATTCCAATTGTGTGTATTTTTAAGGTATCTACTAGGAGACCCATTGAAGGTACTACAAATCCTTTCAATGTATCTCTTAGTAGTACCTTCAAGGGTACCCTAATGTATGTTTTAAAGGTATCTTTGAGTGTACCTTAATGCATGTTTGAAAGGTATAAGGTATCTCTTATCGTGTGCATGTTCAAGGAATGTTAACTAATTTTCTTAGAATTCCTATAGAATTTGCTAATTACAGGGATAACTTGTGTATCAATAAGTGAAAAAGCATCATAATAACATGAGTGAAGTTATATAATATTAAATTTTATACAGAACATCAAATATAAAGGTAAACTAACATGTCATTAATAATTAAAGAACATAAACAACATAATACAAGATAGAATAAGATAAAACAAAAAAAAGTAAAAATTATGCACTAGGCATACATAAAAAAATCTATAGAAAACCATAATAGAGATAGTTTATTAATCTCTATCACACATTGGAACCATATTCCATTATATCAGATCACTATATATAACTTTTTACATGGCTCTATCTCTTCACATTAAAGCTTTCCAACATACAAAAAGAAAGATTCTTGGCATTATTATATCTATGGCTTATCTAACAAGGCCAAAGACATCTAAAATATTAGATATATGAAAAAATAATACCCTATACACATGTGTCCATCAATTATATAGTTGTGATTTTATGAGGCCCTACTCCATATCTAAAATTTTCCTGAACTTAAACTATTGTTTCATCCTAAGACAAACTCTAAACTCTGAACTTTAATTCTAGAAAAAAATATCCTTTCACAAAAGTGGTATTAATCACTCTAAGTTTCATTTACTTATTTAAACCCTTTGTGCACTACTTATATATAATTTTAATTTTTCAACTAAGTAGCATACTTTCCTATTGCCCTTTTTGGTTTTCCATAAACTAGCTTAACTAGGTGGTCATCCTGGTTAGGGTTTTTCAAACAACATGGCCCCTTTCCTAATGATTATTACAATGTTACAAAGATTTTTTTTCTTAAACTACTAAACATGAACTGCATATTTACCTACAATGGAAGTGGTGCCAAAGTTTGGCTAGGTCACTATATAGGTTGTGACTGCTTGGACTATGCCTTTATATCTAGGATTCTCTTTTGAAAAATTGCTTAGAGATCTTGTGGTGAAATAAGCTTAGGTTTATCTATGATATGTGCAATATCTAGTTTAACCTATGAGAGTTCATTCTTAATAATTTTCAAATTATCAAGTACTTCTTGTACCATGGTAAGTAAAACATGTAATGGAATCTGAATGACCATCAAAATTTTCACATCTTCTTCCTCTATGATGATAAGGAAGTATCTAGAATTTGATGGCTTAATATGGATATATAACATAATATCATTTAACCTGTCTATAGTCTTTTGGGCTTGAATAGCTATAAATGTGTTGTGCATTATCTCATTCTACCAGATTTGGATCTTCTTCATCATAGTATCCCTAACATATAACAACCATTAAAGTACATCAGTCCATATTTATATAATATCCATGTTATCACTCATTATATCTTTAGACTTATACACCATTTCAAATTCTAGTTTCATATAAGCCAAGGATTTGCTAAGGTCTTACCTTTAATCAAGCATTCCTTGCATTATCCTCTTAGCAGATGTGTTGTAGTATCCAAGACCTATACATATTCTTGTATTAATTCATAAATGCCTTCCATTTTAGTATGAATAGTGTACCCTTTGGTGTGCAGTTTTTTTGCACTCACCCAATGTTTTGTTAGCTAAGTTAACAATACAGTGAGTTGTTTATCCTTAGACATTACTTGATCACCAAGGACTTATGTAACTAGGTCAAGACAAGTATTATTATTGAGATTCCTAGCCTTAGTAGTTTGATTTTTTGCTTTTTATTTCTCCTTTCAAAATAAATAAAAAATATATTTCAACTATGAAACCTTTTGCACAATGGATTTTATACTCCTTTAATTTACTTGGACAATGGAAACTATAAAACATCCAAAGATGTCTCCATGGAAGTGGAAGGAATCCTAATGGATGTGGATCCAATTTGAAAAGAGATGGCATAAATTGAGCCAATAGAAGAAATAAAGTGTTACTATGAGATGATGGTAGGGACATTCCACAATAATTGGGTAGAGGGGTGAGAGTTTGATAGTGAAGTCTCCTCTGTTACACTTGATTGGGTCACATCCTTGTGGGATCCTATGTGTTTTACTTCTACCTTTTCCTTAGCTTATTTTTATTTTATAGTCTATGCCTCAACTTTAAATTGAGCCTTGGATATGGCTTTAATGTGAATTCAAGTTTCCTACGTGGCCTTGTATCAAGCCATAATTTTGGCCTTGGCATCTCCCTCAGCCTTAGCTTTAGTGTTAGCTTCTTATTCAGGTTTCCTACTTGGCCTTGTATCTAGCCATAATTTTGGCCTTGGCATCTCCCTCAACCTTAGCATTAGTGTTATCTTCTTATTTAGCCTTAAATTTAGTGTTAGCTTCTTATTTATTGTTAGCCTCAACTTTTTCCTTGGTAGCTTGTACCTCTACCTCATGCTTGGCTTCCTCCCCTTCTAGGACTATTATTTGACATATTTTTCTCATGCCTTTTGTTATGTTTTATTTTGTCTATACACAACTTGTGCCTCTTTATCATTGCATTCTACCTCTTCATTCTCCCTTCTCTTCCTTTTGACTTCTACTTCCTCAACTTTATTTCTCTCAACCTAAGATTCATCAACATTCTTTTTCCTGACCCTAGCTTCTTTATACATCTTTTACTGCTATTCATTCTTAGCACACTATTTGTCTTATTCTTGTTGTGCACATTGGGATTCTTACATCGCTAATTGTTCTATGGCCTTATTATTCCTTTTGTTCTTATCTACTTTTCTCTTTTTCCTCTCTTCTTTATTTATAATTTCCTCCTTAGGATCTAGGGTATCCTACATAACATCCATTTATTCGACTCAATTAAAGATAATGGTATCTAGAGGTCACTCCATTATATATACATCATCTATTTTCTTATCATATTGTGAGTTCTCCAAAGATTTGGATTCGATAACCACACCTGTACACATGAAAATATTTACTGACATGGTCAAAGGGACAAGTGTATCCTTGTCTTTCTTCATTCTATTAGACTTAACCTGATGGGCACTACTTATTATGGATAACTCTCTAAAAGATATCATACATTCGTGTATGGTGGTTAAAGGCATGGCCTAATGATGTGTATATTATTTGTAAAACAATGGCCATAATGGATTCCATTTCTCTAGAGGATCTATACTCTATCTTGATGATGAACCAACTACTAGATCTATTTTGAAAATTTGTACCATAATTTTATACTGAGCTTCTTCTTGACCTATAGTATCTGTAATAATAAAGGGGGGGTTGCTTAATGTCTACTAAAAGGTCTTTGCTTACCTTATTCTACCTTTATCAAAGTCACACTACTTTCCAAAAAAAAATTCCTTCTCCTCTTCCTTATCATAGACCTCTTATCTGATGTCTTCGATCATGCATTCAATAACTTATTGTTCATCAACCCCCAACTTTGTGAGACCACACTCACAATATATCTTAAAAACATGTGAGTTATCCAACCAAGACTTTGTTTGCCTTGATCTCTTTCTAGCTTGTGGTGGTGAGGCTCTCTATGCATGTCCCTTTTGTTTGCCTTTTTTTTACTATGGGGGAGCTGTGGACTATTGCGGTGAGGTTTGTGGTTATGTAGTTATCTATAGTTGTGATTTTTCATGCTTGAGTTATTTTGCACCTAGAGGGATAGTTTGAATAGGCTGAATTGACTTCATGACTAGGGATCTCTAACTCCATACTTTAGCTTGTGATTTAACCATTATGATAAAAAAGGGCATTACAGTCATAATTAGCATGGCTAACTCATGTATATTGATTTGAATACCATTGTATAACTTAGTTATCGATGCATGATACTCTAAATATTACATGACATCTTATGAAATTTGAGGGTGTAACATGATCAAATTTAGAGACTCAAGCCACCATGTGCTAAACCTCTTGAGTTACTCATAATATTTCCATATCTTAGTCTATGTGATGCTTGTGAGGGTAGTAGTAGGACAAAATTCCATAGTAACATTAACTTGGCCTAGCATGGACTTCCATTAGGTGAAGTATAACAAAAAAACTAGAAACTAATATGAAAATTTTGTGAGCTACCTAAAAATACTTTGTCAATATTAGTGGTAAGCTTAGATGTGAGAAAATTAGGCTAATAAGGCTAGATGTGAGAATATTATAGTTTTTGGCACCCAAAATTCACTAACTTCCTACACATGAGTGTTATTTCCCATCTTTAATATTTTGGCTTTGATAGTGACCTTTTTATCTCCCAAATCTTTAATTTACCCCATAACATGTGTTTAATGTGACCCTATGTCACTTTGTGTATCCAATATTTTTAATTAATCCACCTATCATGTCCTAACTTGATCTACCTTGAACAAGATGCAATATTTTAAAATGTCATGTCATTAATGGTCTTGTATGACTATTAGCAGTTCTTCTTCCATACCTATCTTATCACCACCACTTTATCAGACTTAATTTGAGCTTGATGTAGATATGGCCAATTGTATTTGTTGATCTATCACTAGAATGTGAGCATACCTTGTGATCATATCCTCTTCTTGGATGTGTTTATGTGAGACTAAAGGTAGTAAGGCTTAAGCCTATAACCATTTATACATCTTGGAAATATGGTTTCATGCAAATATTTTAGGACAATGCTATCCTATTATTATAATTCTTGAATAATATAGGATCTTTTCAATATAGTGTGAATCTTCCCTAGAAATGCTTTGAACCTGTTATCATATAATAACACTACTTGTTCCAGATTAAACTTTTTCGATCACAAGTTATGATCATGACATGGATTGTGAATCGGCATTCAAACAAGTCTTAAAATAATCATTTCACCATTAATGAATATAAAATGCATTTATAATCTATAAGGTGTTTTGTTTATTATTTCTAAATATCTTTGCACATTCACTCATATAGCCATAACTTGACTATCCCCTACACACCATGGTTATATAAAATCCCTTGCAATAACTTTTGAAATCAACATTGGGGGTATTATAAGGCCTTCAAAGTATCCCCTAGGAGATACCTTGAAATAAAATTTCAATCACGTACATGTTTAAGGTATTTACTAGGATAAATATTGAAGGTACTAAAGACACTTCAAGGTATCTCTTAGAAGATACCTTTAAGGGAATTGTATTACCTTCAAGGGTACATTAAAAGTATCTCCTAAGAAATACATTTCAAACATGCATAAGGCTAATCTTGAAGGTATTACAAGGACCTTTAAGGTATCTCCTAGGAGATAATTTGAATGAAAATTCCAATCATGTATATGATCAAGGTATCTACTAGGATACCCCTTGAAGTTACTACAAGTCCCTTCAAAGTATATCCTAGGTGATACCTTGAAAGAAAATTATAATCATATGCATGTTTAATGTATCCACTAAGAAAACCCTTGAAGTGAATTTTAGTACCTTCAATGGTACCTTGAAGGTATCTCCTAGGTGATACCTTTCAAACATGCAAAAGGGTAGCCTTGACGGTATTACAACACACTTCAAGGTATCTCCCAAATTATAAATTATCTTAGCAAGATATTATTTCATAAATAGTCACTCATATCTATCAACTAGAATTGTTATGACACATTCCTCATTAACATAGCTTAAATAACTCATAACATAAATATTGCATATATTAAATAGCTAAGATACCAGATCAATGACAAAAAATGGAAGAGAAAACCATACAACATAAACTTGTAGAATAACCCAAAGGATTTTATATATGTATTTGATGTTAAAAATTTTCCTTTCTAATTAAAGAGGGTCATAAACGTTTTATGGGCTTGGGATGGGGCTAGACTCATCTCTTAGGAATAGTCAAAGTAACACTCAACATCTCATTAGTGACAAAAAAATATTACAATAGGAAAGATTCCCAAACAAGGCTTATAGTTATCAGAGGGGCTACCTAAGTGGTGGTAGCTATAAATGGTGGCACTTGTGTACTGAAAACTCTTGTAGCTATTGTATTTGCAAATTAAATTATTTTCAATGTAGCAAAAGTTATTGTCATAGTGTGGTATGTTGTTAAGAGGACCATTGTAACTAGAATATGAGCCATAGTTGGATCAATACTTGTAATTTAATTTTTTAATGGGGTGATCATGGATGTTATGGCCTGCTTGCTCACCTAAATTTAGAGGTAGAGAGTATGACTAGCCTGTATGTCAATTTTTACTACATCAAAGTCCAATAAGGGTCTTTCAAAAAGTTGAGGAATCTTATCCATCAACTTTATTTGTATATTTGGTGATGCACCAACCTATATGCAAAGTCCTTCTACACTAAGAAACTTGATTTTAGAAAAATTCACTAGTTTTTGCACTTCATTGACTATTTTATAGATAGTGACCTCAACCTCTACTCTAAAACTATTGGTAGCTATGTGAATAAGGTATTTAAAAATGGATCCATGTAAAAAATATATTTGTGGAGTGACTACATTATTGATCCTTATTTTTCCCAAAATAGCCATAGCTTGCCTCTCCTAATTGATCAACTACAAGACCAAACACTTCATGTCTCGTTTCCATTCAAGCAAGGCATCTTTCCTAGTAACAATGTAGTTTAGTGCCTACACAGCATCAAGGGATGATATCAAGTTCAAATGGGCATAAGATCTATTCTTAGTTGATTTACTCAAAAAATGTAGTTTATCCTCTATTTTCTTCATCATTTCTACCTTTGGATATACATCTTCTCATCAAGGTTGTGACTTCCATTTTTTACCTTTGATTAATTAGATGATACTATATAGCTTCATGTTGCCCCTATATGTTTTCAATAATGTCCATTAAGGGTTGTATAGTGGTTCTTCCTTTTTATATATGTAGATATAAGACTTCAAATATGATCAAGACATGAATTGAGCTAGCTAAAAGAACTAGGATCATCAAGTGTCATATAAAAATAGATTGGTTAATTTGATTGTGTATTTTATAAGTATGATTAGGAAGCATCTCAAATTTTAATGTTCGTATGGACATGAAGTCCTTCATGCTTTGAACATGATATACACTTTTTTTGACTTGATGAGCTTGATATCTCAAGTTACAAGCATTTAAAGTTAAACTAGTAGTCTGGGATGGGTGTATAGATGACAAGTTAAAGATATCAAAAATATCCATTTAAATTCAAATGTTCTTATGTTTAATGAAAATATGAAAAGTGTCCAAATCTTTAGAGATAAAGTTAGATCCAATGGTCAGAAAATAATCTACAATTTTAGTGGGTCTCAAAGATCTAATTGAGAGTGTTTGATCATAAATCAAAGATCAATGGTGAGTGTTGGGTCAAAAGGTTATCATGAACATGGAGCTGACAAGTGTCAAGATCTTGGGTGCCTATACATAGATCTAATGGTGAACATGCACTAGCAAGGCTAGTAGGCCTAAACAAATCAATGATACATGCTTAATCATACTGAGTAGATTAATAAAATGTAAGGGTCAAAGATTAAAAGGATCCTAAGGATGAATGAGATCTTACCAGGTGTCACAACCATGGTAACTATCAAATAAATTAACTATACACATTCAATCCATGTAAAGGAAGATCAATGATACATAGGATAAGGAGATCATATTAAATATGAGCCCACCACATGGTGTAAGTACATGAAGTGGATTGACTAATAGTAGGATCCTAAGGATTAATTCAAAACTAAAAAATGCCATAATCTCAATGACATAGATCAAGATAAAGGGCCAATATAAAAATATGAATCCAAATACGATCGAGGTTGAATAAAAACTAGTATTTTAAAGGCAAACACATTGGTGTTAATGGGTTGATCAGTAAAGAGTAGCACCAATATGACCCTTTTCCATTATTAAATGTAAAAAATAACCTATTAAGGATAAATCAATATTCGAATAAGATCAAAATGGATTGATTAAGTTATTTTAACTACATCAACACTAGAAAGAGATTGTAAAAGATTGATCCAACTATCGTAACAACTTGGACACTATAATTTTTTTTTAAAATGACTTGATTCCATCATTGTAACCATAAAGAACATCAATTTAGACCAAAAATGGAATGAAAAGGACTAATATGATTGGTATGCCCATTTTATAGAAGTAGTTTTTAGCATGATGATCCTTTCTAATAGAATCAAGTCTAGATGATTATAAATCTTGATCATAATGACCCTTTCTCCATTATTTTGGGCATCCCTCTATATCTCTCTCATCCCATTATATATATATATATATATATATATAATATTTTTATCTTTATAAATAATCCCCCTCTTTTACATGACTAGACTCTACCAAGATTTACACTATAACACCTCTATGATGCAATAAAAGATAGAATTCCTTCTTTGTGAAAACTGAGTTAAAGTGTGTTTTATGAGTTCATTGATGTGGTTAAGTGAATATAGGTTTTCATTTCCTCTATATAGTTTTTTTGACCTTCATGTACTATTTTTTTAGTTCTCACAAGTCAATCTAAGTGCATAGATAGTCTATAAGTCAGTGTGTAATTGGATAATTATCCTCCCATGCTAGGTTGATAGCTAGCTAATGCCTTATAGTCAAACACTTATGTGAGAGATGATCAAAGAGTGAGTGAAGTGATATTATACAATATTAAATGTGTCTTACAGTGTATCTTGTGTAAGTGAAGATCAAACATTTGGTACATCACCTCATTTCTATATGCTTCCATATATTATTATAAATCTCTCTCCCCTTTTTCCAAGAAAGAGTTAGTTTAGGTCTAGTTTAGGTGATAGCTCCAAAAAAGGATTTTGGCCTTCTCCAGAGGTCTAACCCAAGTTCAAGTGACCCACAACCTAAGGTTATTCCCATGTTGGACTAGGTTTGAGCAATATGACCTGAATAATCTCCTTTCTCATCTAGGGTGTAATCTAGACCACTAATAGTTTTAGCATGCCTGGTGGGACACATTCTCTTAGACGAGATAAAATTTAGAGCTAAGGAGAAGAATATATATCTAAAAAGGAGATCCATCATCATTAGAAGCTAAATATTCTTTAAGTTACTAGACAACATTCTCATGCCAAAGGTTACACAAGGTTAGCTAGTAAAGGTATTCCACTTTAATTCATTTAGCTACTTGATTTTTCATATAAGAGATCAAGATATAATAGGAAAATAGCTTATCATTATAGGAATTATTAATACCTTGGTCATATTATTACCTTAATTAGTGTAATATCCACTACCCAAATAGCCATCAAAAATCAAATATTTATTTTAGTCAATAGGTGTAGTCCATTAAACTTAGTCCAGTATGATGATATCCTTGTGTCAACTCTTAAAAGCATCCCATTATTTTTTTGAGTACATTAAAAAACTATTTTTTAGCACATCTAGGATGTTTCCAACCTATGCTCCATTAACAATGTTGTTCAAGATAATGTGGCTATTAGATTACTTGATGATTCCTTCAAATGAAAAGCATTGGAGTGGTATATAAATCTTCCTTTGAATTCCACTACTACCCTGGGATGGGTTAGGATCAGCCTTAGTTAGACAATTTTAGGACAATTCTACCCACCTATCATTATTTGAGTAGTTGAATATTATTTAAAGATATCCTCATGAGTTTATATCTGATTTTAACCTTAGATTCCAAAAGACATGGACTAGGATTCCTATAGAGATTAGACCACCCCTAGAATATGCCTTCTTGTACTATCTAAAATCCTTTTATTATGATATCAATGTTATGATATAGTTAATGGGTGGTAAGACCTTACCAAATGCCTATGAGGTTGCAATAAGAGTAAAGAAAAACTTGATACAAGATGGTAAGCTTTATCCTATGCTTCCAATGCATATATTCCAAGAGTTACAATCTATTCCACCCTATGTATCCCCTCAGTCTCCAATATTAACCCCTATTCCATATCCTAAGACTCAAGTTAAAACCCCTTCTAGTTAAGTTAGTGAAATTTGAGAATTGAAAAATCTACTAAAATATTTTGGGAATGAAATATTTCAACTCAAAATACAACAATATTAGGGTAGGTCTTACTAACAATAGAATCAGACCTCCTATCATCCTTTCAAATATTAAAAGCCTCTTTATCAAGGATTTAGGGAAAATAGACTACCTTACCAATAAAAAAGAGCCATGGTTCCAATTAAACCATATGCATATCTTGACCCTAATGTACCAACAAGTTCAAAATCCATTATTCTGACACATCCTTAGAACAATTTGATGCATGAATCAAATTGATATCCCTCCAACCTTTAATGATGTTTAAAACCAAGCCTTGGTATCATAGAACATTACTATGACACAAATGACACAAGAAGAGTTTTTTCTTCAGGGAGCTTGGTATCAAGATAAAAATTTAGTAACCCAACAAGAGGCTCAAAAACTTCAAGGGAATTCTAATGCAATTAATTTAAATTGGCAAATGGATGATTATGTTGTATTCAATCATGGTGGTAAGACTAGTAGTTCAAATAGTCAAGTTATAGCTTTAAATAGAGATAAAATAAGATACATTAATGGATATAAATATGTGATCAATTATTATAGTGCTCCTAATATTATTCCCAAGAGTATCAAAGATCAAACTACTTCTATTTTTACATAAAAAATCACAATGTAGAGGTTGGGAGGGTCCCTCAAATACCTCTAGTTCATGAATAACTAGTGGTTCAAAAAGTATAGCCAAAGGTTAGTGGGGATTAATTCAACATAATAGATCAAATTAACAAATACAATGTTAGAATTATCATGCTGGATTCCCTTTCTATTATAGGACAAACAGATATGCTCATTCAAGAGCTTTCAGTTCTTAGGGTGTCTCTAGAGCTAATTGAGAAACAAGGTACTATTTTATCTAATTCAAACCAACCATTGAAGAATCAAGTACAATAGGTACACGAAATGGAAAAATGGGACAAATATAAGGAAAATTTGGGTAAAAATCATCCCTTTTACCTCTCTTTGATATTTGGTGATTGTCTAGTTCATAATTATATGGTAGATAGTGGAGACAATAACATTATCATGCCCAAGAAAAATTTTAGACAAGCTTGGTTTTGTTTATGAGCCAAATACTAAAGGAGTATTGAAATTATATGGTTCACCAAAAAATATATTAGGCATCATTAAAAATCTAAGGTTGAAGCTACATGTTTGTCCCAATGCCACCATTTAACATAATGTAGTTGTGGTGGGCTTGCCTCCCTACTTTGCCATGTGTCTATCAAGGGACTTTACCTCAAATATTGGAGGAAAATTATAATCAAATTAGACATATGTGATGTTTATTACCAAGTATATTACCAATTTAACCATAAATTTTGAACCTATTTCATGGTTCCATTTGGAACCATACATGCCAAGTATTGTGAACACCAATTATCTCATCTCAAATGAGGTGATAGAAGATAGTTTAGAAGAAACTAAATAACCTTTAGATGGGATTCCAAATTTTTTTATTGATGATTGGGACTATTTTTCACATGAATTTGATCCTTATAATCTAATTGAATAGTAAGGACTTGGTGTTTATTGCTTTAATGGGAGACATGCAACAATTCTAGCCTTGATTAAGGATGATGAGTCTAGTGATGACCTTTGGAAATTATACTTTTATGGGTCAAAGAATACGCATGGTAATAAGGATAGAATGATGTTTTTTTCTATAAAAAATAAAAGTTACTTATTATCTATTACGTTTCAATTTGGTTGTTCAAACAATGTTGTATAATATTAGGCACTAGTTCATGTTTTATAATGGGCTAGAAGGATCAAATTCAACACTCTATAATTCTTTGGTGATAGTAAACTTGTAGTTCACTAAGTGAGAGGTCTTAATGTATGTAAAAAATAATTAATCAAATATTATAATAATAAGGTATGGGACATACTTGAATATTTTTAGGCCTTCAACATTTATGCAATACCAAGAGATGAGAACAAACATGTAAATAAGTTAGCTACCATTGGAGCAAAATTTAGTATCCCAGCTGATGTAATAAGTGAAAGGGTCCAATAACACATAAACTTGGTTATAAGGCCTTATATTTAAAATAATAATGATAGTTGGTAATTCTTTGAAGATGATAATCAAATTGTCATATTCTTGTAAAAAGAAGTTGAGTTTTCTTCAAAAAATTAGTCAAAATATTTGTAGCAGTATGGTGATCATATTATGTAATTGAAAAAAAATAAGTTTCCCAAGGGATTGGTCACACTTGAAAACATATTCAATGGTGATGATGAGCTAAAGAAGGAGAAGTAAAATTTGTCAACAAAGGAAGAAAACTATACCAATGTGGAAGTTGCACTTGGTAAAAACCTAAGGTTGGGTAAGGTATATACTTATTTAGATAAGAAAGTTTTCATTGAGTTGTGTGATAGATTTGATGATTTGTTAGCATGGAAATATAGTGATCTCAAGGGATTTGATCCAAATGTGTCTCAACACACCATTGAGATAAAATATGAAACTAGGCTAGTAAGGCAAAGACAAGGGCCTATTAACCCTAAGCTTGAGCCTTTGATGAGAGCTAAGCTTCAAAAGATCATTGAGTCAGCTATTATATTTCCAATCAAGTACTCAACATGGGTGGTAAACATTGTTTTATTATGGAAAAATAATGGTAAAATTAGATAGTGTGTTTAATTCTATGACTTGAATAAGGCTTCCCTTAAAGACCACTATCCATTACCCTCTATGGAATAGATTTTATATTTGGATGCAGGTTTAGAAAGGTTCTCCTTATAATATGGATATAGTGGATAAAACAATATTTTGGTCAAAGAATAAAACCAATTCAAGACAGATTTCACCACAAAGTTGGGGTAATTTTCATATATAAATATGCCCTTTGGTTTATCAAATGTTGGGGAAAATGTTTATAAAACCATGAACATGGCATTCTAGGTCCTTCTTAACAAGTTTGTGTTGGTCTATTTAGATGATACAACAATGTTTTCAAATAATGTAAATGAACACATTGTTCACATTGATCAAGTGTTTGAAAAGTGTAGATAATTTGGGGCATCCTTGAATCCCAAAAAGTGTGTCTTTTCATTTCATGAAGGTAATCTACTTGGACATATAGTTTTAAAGAATGGTTTAAGCATAGATCTTGAAAGAATATCTTAAATTCTTGTACTTTCTTTTCCAAAGCATAAAATATATTTGAAAAGTTTCTTATGGGAAATCAATTTTATTAGAAGATACATATCATATTTATCCATTTTAGCTAAGCCACTTACAACCATGCTAAATACGAATTAGAACTGTAGCTAGTCTAAGGAAGGAGTAATGAGGTTTGAGTAAATTAAGAAAGCCATGGCTAGTGCTCCTATGCTCATGAACCAAGATTTATCAAAGCAATTAATTCTATAAAACTATGATAACATTGACACCATTTTAGGAATTCTTATGCATCAAATTCATGAGACCTTAGATTAGCCAATAGCCTTCTTCAATCAAGGATTGGAAGAGTATGAAGCAAGGTAATATTTTGTTGAAAACCATGTGCTTTTTTTATAAGGTCTATCAAGAAATTTAGATACTTGTCTAAAAATAAGATACACCTAATGGTTTATCATCTAAGTATCAAGGAATTTCTCTTGAACAAGGACATAAATGAGAAAAGATCTAGTTGGATAACAAAGGTAATGGAGTATGATGTGGATATCAAAATCACAAAGTTGGTTATAGTCAAATGGATTTATAAGCATCTAACCCAAGTCTTAGAATAAGCCAATGATGTTTTTATGGTGTTAATTGATGAAGAAGTTGTAGCTGATTATACCTCACCTTATAGATGGTATCATAATTTGGTAATATATCTCTAATATGGTCTTTATCCCTCTCATCTAACTCTAAAAAGAAGATATTTTAGATTACAATCCATTCTATTTTATCTTTTTGATGGTGTTTTTTTCAAGAAAGATATCAATATCATGTTGTTAAGATGAATTGAAAAACATCAAATGTAAATGTTGATTGAAGAGTTCCATGATGGAAATGGTGGAGGTTACTAATCATCAAGGACTACAACCCATAAGATCATGAGAGGTGGGTATTATTGGCCAAACTTATTTAGTTATTGTCATGTATGGGTTAAGAAATGCAAATAATGTGTTATGTTTGTAGGGAAGGTGAAGCTTGAAATGTTACCCCTTTAATGAATTAAAATATATTAACCCTTTGTCCAATGGGGATTGGATTTTATTTGTCTCATTAACCCCCCTTCAAGCTCAAGTCCTAAATGGATAATAACTACCATAAACTACTTTAATAGATGGACAAAGGCAATGGAATTAAAGGAAGAAAATGAGACCAATGTTTGATATTTATATGAAGGTTTGCTTACTAGATTTGGAGTCCCTTCAACCATCATTTTTGACAATGTTATGGCCTTTATGAGGTCTAAAATTAGCTAGTGGGTAGTTAACATAGTGTTTTTCTCAGCACTTCATCAAACTAGTATCCCCAAGGTAATGGCCTTACTCAGTCCAGTAATAAGAACCTGTTAAAGATCCTAAGAAGGACCATTGAAGATAATCAAAGGTCATGGAATCTCAAATTAAAGTCAGCTTTGTGGGCTAATGTGATCACTTATGAGAAGACAATATCCAACTCCCCCTACAATCTGGTATATAGTAGGAAGTAAGATTGCCTATTTCTCTTGAATTTCCTATCCTAGAACTAATGCATTAGCTTGAGTTGTTGGAGAATAAACCTAGGAAAATAAGATATGTTGAGTTTATGGAGTTAGAAGAGATGAGACATCAGTCCACGTTAGCCATGGAAATCCATCAAGAAAAGGTAAAGAGAGCCTTTGACAAAAGATCTTCTTTATGAAGTTTAAAGTAAAGAGATTTGGAGCTCAAGTGGGATGAGTAAAGAGCTAATCTATGAGGGCATAAAAAATTTGACTCTCTTTGGATGGTCCATACACAATCTCCAGCTGCAAATCCCACAATGTCTTCTAACTTATGAGTATGGGTGGTAAAGATCTTCTTATCCTAGTCAATACGATTCATCTAAAACATTGCTATTAAGGAATCTAAATTTACTTATACATATTTAGTTATTTTTGCCTTCCTCCCATTTTTATCCTAGCATATTAGTTTGTTTGCTTTTTCTTTGTTAGTTAGCTTCCTTGTTTTATGTGTTTTCCTTCTTGTTTTGGTGGAATTATTGTCTTTGTAAAGGGGTTGTTTACATCCATGAATCAAACTTTTCATTATTTATAAGTCCAAAAGATATTCAGATGGTTTGGTTCTCTAGGAATAATTGGCATTCTCCCTAGATAAGTCACCAAAATTCTATCAATTTTCCCCATAGGTTAAATTATCACCCCATCATTTAAAGCTTAACATATCATGCTAGTTTGCATTGTGAGTAAAGTTGGTCTTAAGAGTTCCTTAAGATGATGTATTTTATGCCCTAATTATTCCATAAAATTTGGTACCTTGGTGTAATTTTTATATGCATATATAAGTCTTCAAATATGACCAAGACATGACTTAAGTTATCCTAGAAGAACCAAGCTATCATCAACTATCATGTAGAAATAGACTAGTTAGCTCGATTGTGCATTTTATAAGTATGCTTAAGAAGCCTATAAAATAAAAATGATCACATGGACATGAATTAATTCATTCCTTAAACATGATCTACAAATTTTGTGACTTGATGAGCTTGCTATCTCAAGTTACAAGTGTTTATAGTTGAACCAATAGTTTGAGATGGGCATGCATACATCAAATTAAAGCTACATCAAATAACCATTTAAATTCAAATGCTCATAGGTTTAACACAAATTTGACAAGTGTCTAATTTTCAAGAGCTAAGATCATATCCAATGGTGAGAAAGAAATTTGTAATGTTAGTGGATCCTGAAGATCTAATGGTGAGCATTTGATCATGCTTCAAATATCAATGATTAACATTGAGTCAAAAGGTTAGCATGAACATGGAGATAAGAAGTGTCAAGATCTAGGGTGCTTGTGTAGATATATAATGGTGAGCATCCATTGATAAGATAGTAGACCAAAATAGATCACTGGTATGTGTTTCATCATGTCGAGTAGATCAATGATGAGTAAGGGTAAAAGAGTCAAAGGATCCCAAGGATGAACAAGCTCTTTCCAAGTGTCATAACCATGATAACTATTAGATAAATCAAATATACATGTTTGATCCATGAATATGAATATCAATGATGTGTAAGATAATGATCTCACATAAAATAAGAGGCCACCACATGGTGTAAGAACATGGAGTGGATAAACTAATAGCAAGATCTTAGAGATCAACACAAAACTAAAAAATTTCATAATCTCAAGGACCCAGATCAAGATCAAGGGCCTATTATCTTCTTGATTTGATCTAATATCTTGGGCATATCTTTTCCATAGATGGCCTGGTTTACCATTAGGTAGAAAGTCTCAGTAATCTTGGTTATGCTCCTCTTGAACCTATGAATGTGGAGGATGTTAAAGGTTTTACGTATCATATTCATAGGTTACTCTTCAGAAGGCTCCCAAGACTCATTTAAATATACATGTATAGTTTTAGTTATATTTTTCACCAAATAGGACATCATATAAAAGTTATGATTTATAGAGTTTTTTAGATTGGTTATTGTGCATGTTAGAACTGATGATTTCCCCTATGGAAATTAACATTTTGGATGTGAGAATAAGGTTGAGTAGGGGAATCCAAACCTCATTGAAATAAGTTATTATGGGGAAACCATATATTTTTTTTAACATGGCCATGGCAATTTTGAATCTAGCTTAGAAAGTGGTTATTAGGATAGTAAAAATAAGGCCTCTGATTAAAAAAGAATTGGGGTCATGGTCCCATTTTTATATCTTGATGGCTATGTTGTTTGCATGTATCTAGGTATTCACTAGAGTTTGGTTGTATACCATCTTAGGTTAAGGTAGCCTATAGTACCTTTTGAATGCTCTACCAATAAGATGGGCCATTGGTGTGCTATTTTGGAAAAAGTGCAAGATTTTGCATGAAACTTTAACATTTATAAATAAATAAAATAATAATTTGATGCATGTTATTACCTCAGGTTTAGCTATAGTGTTATGTAAAACCATTGTCTTTATTTCCAATAGGTCATCCTATTACCTCCATGAGAATGGAGAGATTTGATCCTATAGACTACAAGATTTGGCCTTATAAACATCTTCCCAAATAGAAGAGAAGTACCTGAAATCATGTTTGATGGTAGCTTCATCAAACACTATGTCAATATATTTTGTTTTCCTATAATTGAATACACAAACGGAAGAGGTGAAATTTGAGATGAGGAGGCCATGATTATGTGGATGTGAAACTTTTATTTCATGAGGATTAAAAATTAGGCTTTAAATTTGTTAGTTTGATGGAAATATGTGTGTAATTGGCTCTATAAATTGCATATATTGCCTTTGTATTCACTAGATTTGCCTAATTGAATGTAAGGTTGTTCAATTCATTTGAATTAATGGTGTTAAAGGATTTTTCTCCTTTATTTTATTTTTTATATTTGAATTTAATCTGACTCATAGGATGATGACACTTTGATTGCATTGAACTCACAAGATGGTGATACTTTGATCATGTTGAACTCACAAGATGGTGTCACTTTGTAGGATCATGTCGAGTCATTTGACCAAGAGATTTCATATAATTCCTTTTATTGATTCAGCCTCTAGATGAACAAGATGATGAAATTTGGCATGATATGTCTTTCTTTCTTTCCCAAGGATTTCCTACATTAATTACAATTTGTCAGTCTCTGGGTAAACTGGATGGAGACACTTGGCATAACCTTGAAGAGTCACTCTCCCTATGAACCTAGAATATTTTTTGAGTTTTAAAATGTCATGGGTTCATGGGTGCATACCACATGTCCTTGACTATTGATAAATTAAGTCTTAAGCTTAATTTCATGGGTACCCTTGAATGTATTATAAGGCCCTTCAATGTATCACCTAGTACTACCTTTAAATAGAACTTGAAGGGCCTTGTCCTTCAAGGGTACCTTTATCCATGTTTGAAAGGTATCTCCTAGGAAACACCTTCAAACTTTTCATTCCACCACATAATTTCAAATCACATATAGGATCCCAAAATATAAGAAGCTAATTATTTTCCATAATGTTGCACAAAACCCCCATTGCTCAATATAATTTTGTATACTAATAAATACATGGTTAAATATTGACTTTATTATCTATTTTTCTCTACATGGATATTCCACTCTTATGCATTTTTGAAATTTATCTGCTAGGAGATACCTTCAAATTAGGATGAAATGAGGATTGAAGTATGTAGTATATGATATTAAAATCTATTATTTTTTTGGATTGACATAAACTGTGTCGTTAAAACAATTATACATTAGCTTTTTAACATTTTTAGGTGTTAACATATCTCCATGCTTATGTTATGGTTTCAATATAGATTTATTTCCTACATATAGGTATAAATTATACTAATTTAATAAATAACTTGATTAATAACTCTTCTCATGTCTTTTACCAATGTCTAATCTAAAAAATCATATGTCAATGGCTTTCCAATGTGGAGACTATGTTTCTCTCATAAATAATGGTAAGGTCATTGGTGAAGGAAGAATACACAAAGTTGTAGGTCCAGATGTTAAATCTATGGAACCCATAAATCTCACTTCCACATGTCAAAATGAGGAAATACTTATTGAATGTATAAGTATTAATGTGAATAAAGATTTTGATCTAACTCTACCATTTCAATTTCCTACAGCTTTTATGGATAAATTGGTGGATGTAGTGGATAGTTTTACTATATGGATCAAAATAATGATGTAATGTGTCACATATAAGTTTTCTATAGATAATGAGATGGAATAAAGACAAATAATTTTAGTTTAGTTCTACATATACAACCGTTTTAAGAATAAAAACCTTTGTTGGATTCATTTTTATGATATATAGATTATCCTACCACATTTCAAATCCTAAGAAAAAAATTTCTTAGGAAAAGGGTACATTTATTGCACAAATGTAAAACTCTTGAAAATTATGAAAAAAATAATTTTGGTTATGTTGAATTTGCACAACTAGGGGAAATTTTTGGTTACATTCCTATCCCAATATTATAAAATGAATTGGGAATTTATATAAGGAAGTTTATATAATATTGTGAGACTTTCAATATAGAGGTAATTGAAACATATATCATTAGATAAAATTCCAATGAAATGGTGGATACTGAATGTAGAGAAATCTATTTACCATACATGACACCAAGTGAGAGAGAAATTAGAAATGTTTGGGACATAGTGGATAATTAAGTCACTCCTCTTACATTCCTAGTGCAAAGGAATCCAAAAATATTAACCTGTGCCTATAACTACTCAGGTCAAAAAAGAAATCAGCCAAATACTTCACTCAGCCAAGTGGAGTTTGATGAAATCATAGATAGTGAGATTATAATAATGTATGTAGATAAATGTTGTACCAAAAAATGTTTTCAATTAGGATTGTCATTTTATATTCTGAAATCTATAAGGATAAAGTTATTTCATTAAAACATAATAGATAGGCAGCAACATGTCTTGGATTCCCTTTTTTGTTAGTTTATTTAAGAAAAATAAAAACAAAACTACCATTGATTTTTAGGGTAGAAAGATTTGTTTGGTATCTTGACTTAAAAATATATGGATTGAAGAGAATTAACTTATTTGATATTGAAAATTGTCAAAATAATGGGGAATGATATGCATTCCATGTAGGGATATTTTGTCAAAATCTATAAATGAACATAATGGTAGCTAAAGATTTGTTGGAAAAATTGGCGGATGATTTTGAAGATGTTTCTCCATGATTAATATGTCATGTAGATATAGGTGGATCAAAACAAAATGTTTGACATCATCCAATATCTTTCACTCAATAATTTATGAGGAACCACATCCATGCACAACTAGAAGATATGGAATATGAGCCAATATCTAGGCCAAAATTCAATAACATGTGGAGAACTAATTTTCATGATGTGATCATTGCCACATTTGATGACATTTCTAGGTGAAAAACATGCATCTTGTTAACTCAACAAAAATGTTCTAGGTCTTCTCTATAGATTAGGAAGATTGTATCGATCAAGAATTTAAGATGCACTCAAATGAAATACTTTTTGTAAGATAAATGTATTACACACATAAAAAAAATTAGATCAATACCATTAAGAATGATTAGTGTCATTCATGATAAGGTGGAATGTCAAAAAATGTATTTTCTAATGATAGTGACAAAAATTAAAGTAGTTACCAACAAAATAGTAGAGTTATCAATGGTAGGGATTATAACACATGGTCATGTTACAGATGGATATGGGAATTTTTTTTACTATATGTTCTTGGAGGGTCTAACTTTACTATCACCTCATTAAATAAGTGCTTTAAGGATATGGAAACAAAAATGCCATATACTTATGGATCTTTACTATATAAACCTAGATATTCAAAATCCATTGTGTGACACACTTTTATCTAATAACTCCTACCTTGAATGCAAGAAATACAGATAAGAAGCACAATCAATTGGTGCCTTCAAGAAACTTCTTTATAGTCTATACCTCAAACTAGACAACTATTGTGGGGACAATAAAAATAGGTATTTACATCCATAATTATATTTTAAAAATGTCAAACCTTATATGGAACTAATATTACATTTAAAAATTTAAAAAAAAAAAAAATTATATGTTTATGTTGTAATATTTATCTATCCTTGTATACAAAGGTTTTTTCCTCAATGTCAAGGTTGGATTTATCCCTATAAGACATACCCATGAGGACATCAATGACACATTTTGAAACTTTTCTGAATGTATAAAGAAGAAAGATGTATGGAGTCCATCAGAGATGATTGATAGTTATAGGACATGAAAATATAATAAATTTGATGCCATATTTGATTAAATAAGTAGTGTATTTCAAAGACTATGTTAATAGTTACTAGTTGATGTTGAAGAAATGAAATAGTAAGTTTGACAAAAGCTAAATACTCTATAAGAGATAGAAATTGGTCCCCACCCCCCTGCATTATATTATGGGGAGCAAAAGAAAATAGTCAGTCAAATGTTCTAGAAGGTAACTTGACAAAAATATTTTTCAAAGACTTGAAAATTTGGGAAATGTCACAAGATTCCATTGTTGAAAAAGTCTCAAATAGAAGTAGAAAAAATAGCAAAAAAGAAATTTAATATAACTTGATTAAGTATGCACACCAATTATATGAATTTGGTTTGAACATAAATAGTAAGTGGAAGGATCTTGCATATTACTTCCAAAACATCCATGACATAATGAAAGATGACATGCTCCCTTCTGAAGTTGAATGTAAAGAAGATTTTTGGCCTAGAACTTTCCATAACATACCCATACATAGAGATCTACACAAAATGGTTCATGATAGGACCCTTGATTTTGGATTAGTATCTAAAGATACACAAGTTAGTCTAAAAAGGAATACAACAAAAATTGAATTTGATCTAGCTAAATACGTGCAAATCAGGAATATGTTATTTGTTAGACCTAACAATTCTATAAGAGTGGACTATATAGTATGGGTTGCTAGAGATAAAATCAATAGTGTGATACTAAAATCAAATGGAGATATAGAAATAAGGGTTAATATAGCTTGGTTAATCCCAGTTCATGTAGGGAAAAAATATCTAGAATAAGTAGAAATGTATTTAGGCTATTTGGATAACAAATGGAAGACAAACCGAACTAAAACATATTTACCATCCATATTCATAGATAGTATCATGTATGCTTAGAAACCAAATAAAATTTGGAGAGGTCATACACTTGTTCTCATTTATTTTTTGAAAGGCATTATAACATACTATTTGAATGCATTATCCTACTAGGCACTATAAAAAAAAGTGATAAAAGATTGGGAAATTTGTAATAGTGTTTCCTTAATTTTGGAATGAGAAATATGAATGGTTTTTTAAAAATTTAGTCCATTTTTTTAGAATGTATAATGTTTTATTATTTTATTTATTTATACTTATTTTTAGTGGTACTTTTCATTTTTGGTCTTGTAAAATACACTTTAGCATTTGCATTTTATATTTTCTACTATAACAATTTAGTATTTCAATAACCTGTACATCTATTTAATGACATTTGACTGTTAGAACATCCACTTCACATTTTTGTGTTTAAAAATGGTCTTCATCTTTTTCATATTCCAAATGTATAGATTGAATTTTTTGAATCATGAAAACCTCTTCATCTTTTCAATTTTTAAAATTAAAATTCACATTTTGCATCTTTAAAAATGGTCTTACACAAATGGTCTTCATAATGTGCATATTAGAATTTACACTTTAGCTTTTTCATTGTAAATACACTTTTCCATTCCCATGTTTGTGAAAAGGTCTTTGGGGTTTATGCCTCAAAATGTTCCACTTGTACATTAAGATTTGTTCTTCAACATTTGCATATCAACAAATGGTCTTCAACCTTTTAGTTTCTAAAATTACACTTTGCATAAGCACTCGATATTATTCCATGTGCCACAATCTTGGAAACTCAACTATGTGTAAGGATGACCTATCCAAACACAAGTCCTAAAAAATACTATCACCTCAGATTGAAACATGTATCACAACCCTAGTAACTCAACTATGTGGGAGAATATATTAGTAATATAATAATATAACACCCATGATTAACACATGGCATGTAGACAAATATGAGATAAACTTTTATAGTCATAGGGACATCACCTGATTTATATTAAATAGATAGTTCATGACCCAATTAACTAGTAACACATGTCATCCAAGTCATCTTAGGTTATTTAAATTACATATCGCCCAAGCACCCAATTGATGTATAGTTTATTTTTCCTTAAGAAATAAACCACTTAGGCTTATTATATGTAAATACATGATCTGTGAACTTGTTTGAATGGCTGTATAAATTGGATTAAATATATTAGAAAGACCATAGGCCTTATGACTATTTTGCACATTTAGATAGATGTGATTTATTTGTAATAAGTTCAACTAATTTATAATTATTTTGGATTATTTTAAATAATTTGGACATATTAAAAATATATTAGATATATTTTATTTATTTTAAATAAGTCCAAGTAATTATTGATGAAGTACAATTTATTTATGATAGTTTTCAACTACTAATTATTTATGATCATTTTAAATAATTTAGACTTATTACAAATACATTAGATAGATGTGATTTATTTTTAATAAATCCAACTTAATCTTGATACATTACAATTTAATCTTGATACAATCCAATTTATTTTTGGTAATTTTCAAAAATTTGGACTATGGATAAGTCCATATTATCTAAAATAGTGTTTCCTCCATAGTTTGTAATATACCTATAGTCTTGAGAATATTTAAACCCTCTACTACCTTCACCTCATTATCTTCATTTATATCCATGGGATTGTCCTTTGAATTTCATCCACATTCTATGTTTACCCTTCCACCTAAATCAATCTTATTCACTTCCGAAGCACTCCTCAGCTTAAATTTATAGCCATCCTTGATAATTATCTAATTTCCCAAAATATGGAAGAAAAATAGACTCTTTTTCATTTATTTAAAATACTTATGAATCTTATAAATAACAAATTTGTTGAGGGGTTATCCTTTTTTCCCCCTCTTGACATCCATGACCAAACTATTAAGAGAATGCATAATGTAAAAGAGTAAAATCAATAAAATGTGATGTTTAAAGTAGTTTATAAAATTAAAATGATACATATGAAACAAATTATTCTTACCACAAAGAATGATATATAACATGACCTATTATTCAATTTATCCAAAAGATTGAGAAAAATTTTCTTGGGATAAGCCATTGTGTAAAGGAATGAGTTCTCCCATTCTAGAAAAAACTTGTCCTTTCCATCCTTATAATACTTTTTAGTTATAAATATTTTAGTTTCCTCCAATATAATACTATTAATATGGGCAATAAGTTCCTCCATAATATCCATAGACATGCATTTAAAAACCAACACTCTATTATTCCACCCCTTAAAATAAATATCACATATGTGTTTGTTGTGTCCTTCCACTCATTACATAAAACAGGCCATAACACCTAATTTAAGGGATTACCACAATTCAATATCATTTTATAAAAAAAAATTATATAATAGGATCAATTCTCAATAATTTCCCTCCCATCCTGATAATCTTACAACTTTTAATAAATCTAAAATATTTATGATTGTCTCTTTCCTCATTAAAAAGATCACTTAAAAATTATCATGAAGATCAATACAATAAATAATAGTATTTTAAAAACTAATATAATTATTCATATTTATAATCATGACCTTATTTTTTTCAGTATTATCCATCTTGATATGCCACCTAATATCATCAGTCTCATCATTACCGCACAAAAAAATAATAACCATATAAATTATCCCTATCCATGGATAATAAAATACTTAAGTTCTATATGAGGCATACAAATTTATATTTTGGAATATTAATCTAGGTAAATATTCCTTATTGAATCACATTATTAATCTTAGATTGGTCACTCCTTCATTAGCAAACCAATTAGCTACATGATTTCTTTCTCCGTACACATGTTGAATGTTGACTTCTTGGAAAGACTGAATTATCATGAGGGATTATTCCATAATATGTCTTATGATACAACTAAAAAAATATTATTATATAAAAAATTGATAATATTAAGTCAATCACCCTCAATCACAATTTTATTAACCCTCAAATATATCACTATCCTCAATCCCCATAAAGATGTGAGTGTTTCAACCCAATTATTAGTCTGAGTGCCCATTTCTCTTGTATAGGGCAACAACAAGATTACCTTTGTCATTTCATTTATCATTTTTATATACATTTATTTATAAATATTAATTTTTATTTCTTATATTACTTATAGTGTTATGTTTCATGGATATGTTACTTTTCAATGTTGTGACTTTGACATGGATTGATGGTGTAGACTACCTTAAATTTATATATGCTTAATTTTTGCTATTAAATTTCATATAGGATAATAATTGATTATATTTTATGTTCATCTTCTCTTATTTTTTCACTTTTATTTGATTGAGTGTATTATTTTATTCCTCTTTCTTTGGGCCTTGCCCTCTTCTTTGACTTCTACTTGATTGAGTGTATTATTATATAAATATTTATTTTCCCCTTGCCTTTATTCTATAAATTATACTTAATTGAGTGTATTATTTTACACCTATTTATTTGGCCCTAACATTTATTATAATAATTTTAATTTTTTTATTGTATCATTATATTAATTTTTATTTAGGTATATCTCACCTCATTGGGTGATGTTTATAGTTTAGGATGTACCATTGATTTCTCAATGTGTGGCTATTTCTTTGTGTGACATTTGATTACCTATTATGTTTGGCTATTTACTTATATTACCATGTGTTTTATTGTGTGAATAATGACCATGACATTATATGATTATGAGTGAATACATCTAGGGTTGTGTATTGAACTTATGGTGTCATGATCAATATCATGCACATTTCTACTTGTGTGGAGTTCTAGGAGATATATCATGAAAATTTACATGTATATTATTATTCAATTATTATAATTATTATTATTACCACTACACTCCTAATTTATATATTTATCTTGACATGACACATATATGCCTTAGGATATATGTTTCATACGTGCTTTAATAATATATTCATACTATGATGATACATTCTCCACACATTATCACATTATTCTAAATGATTACATATTTATATATAACATTATTAATTTACCTCTTTTATTTTGATATAAATAATTTATAAAATACATATATCCTTTCAAAAAGGTTCATATCAATGGGCTTGTCATAGAGTTTAAATAATAAATAAAAAAACAATTCATAGTTTTAAGACGGATTACATGATTTAGAGGGTTCAAATTGGGCTATATTAGTTTGGTTTATACTTGGGACAATTATTTACATATTGAAACATATTTTTATGAATATGTAATACATATTTTAAAAAATTACGTATATTTTATAAGAACACAAGAAACAAAGTTTTAGATATATCAAGTTTGGGACATAATTGAATATATGTTTTATGACATTCTATATTATATTGAGATGGATAAACAAATTATGGAGCATGAAAATTATTCATGCACATACTATAATTTTTTCTAACTTTAATTTGGCATTGATCTTACTGAAGGTAAGTAATGTGATGTTCTAAATCTATAAGTTTATCTATGATGGTTGATTTAGTTAACATACAATCCCTAGTATTGAGTTTCCACTCTTACATGAACACAATAGGATCACCTTATATATTGAGGTTCCATATGAATCAAATGATTACTGTAATTGAATTTACATGTAACTCAATTATATGGCATTGTTCATTCTTCATGAGGGTTCGGGAATTTATCTTCCCAAATAGTATTATATATTTTATGCTTTCATAGTCCATATAAATAAATTATAGATATTTTTTAAAAATCACATTCTTGTTTCTTGATTGACATTTTAGATCACCACGTATGATCCTTAATAAGGAGAAATGATTCATGGGCGATGGTCCAAAATGTTGAGGAAAAAGGAACATAGTTTTTCAACAAAATCTATAAATTATTCCCAAATAATAGTTAAAAAAAATGAACTTTCCTTGGGAAATAATCACCCCAATATCCAATTATTCATAAGGAATAACACATCAAAAAATTTAGAGGTGATCCTAATTCACCAAAATATAAGTGTATTCCTTTTGTACTCTTAAAATTTCAAAATATCATTTATCTAATTTATTTTAGATTTCATATCATATATTTACATTTATTACTACATATTTAATTTTTGGTATGAAAGGATAAAGTTTCACTTTTATCCATCTCCCAAAGACAAAGTGTGTTTTACATAGTAAGGTATGCAATATGTTTATTCTTATACTTTAACATTATTTCTATTTTCAATACCATCATAAAAGATGATAATATTTAAACATTAAAATATGGTATTAAAAACTTGGAAATGTAAGTATTTAATTATCCTTACCTTACATGAATTTTTATTACACATATGGATCTTACACACACTTATATTCTATCCACTTACCTTATATGTGACTAACATTGTCAATTTGCTATCACTAAACTACATTAATCCCATAGTCTATGCCTATCCTTCTTATTATCATATTCATATTATCATTTGATCATAAAATAATTGTTCCTATCTTTATTGAAACCTATGACCATATTAGATGGATACATATATTTTATAAACTATCCACTTCTAATATAGTCATCCATGTGCCAATAAATGGTCATTTTGTGAATTCAAATTATCTTTATGGGTTGGTCCACACATTCCACATGTTGGTCGCATGAGAAGTTACCCATAGTCATTTTTTTAAATATATAATAGGTATAATCCATTTCCTTACCCAATATTTATTGATAAATATCTATGAAATCCTATTATATCACTTGAACATTGGGATGGATTTCCCAATAAATCTCAAATTAGAAATTAATCACAAAGAGTAGGCCCTAGTAGAGTCTAAAGCACCTAGTCCAAGTTAAGATTTTTAGTTTTCATGTGTTGAAACATAGATTATAGGTTTCCCCCTATTGATGGATTATGTTTTAACACATACACTTAAATGGAACAAATACATACAATTTAATATCTATCATAAGAGTAGTAGATATGTATATGGAGTTAATCCATTAATTAGGGAATGGTTAGTATCATCTCAAACAATCACTCATCCCCATTATTATAGTCCAACCTAGCATCAAAAGTGGAACTAGGGTTTCAAATTGAAGTAAAAAATATTCTAAACTCATGCACAAAATGAGATGTTTATATCATACATGAATATTATTTATGATTATGCACTACTAGAACACAATTATATATTAAGAGGGGGTGAATCAATGCATTTATTAACTTAATCCTTTTCAAAACATTAAATTTAGATTAAAAATATATGCAAAGATCACATACACATAAATAGACACAACACTAGATATACTATGGAAAACCCAATATGGGAAAAAAACCACCATGAAAATAGCTGCTAGAATATACCATTCTAATCCAGCCTCATAATAAAGAACCTCACTAGTTACAATGTTTAAGGGAACCAACTCTAAGGAGACACAAATCCTTTTATTTAAGAGAACCAACTCTAAGGAATCACCCACTCCCTAACTGAGAATCAACCCATATTATTCTATGGAACTTACCTATCATATTCTTTTGTCGAGATATAAATCCATATTATAATATAGATTCATAAATGAATCCAATTCTCTATTCTCTATTATAGACCTAGTTTATAACTTTTCATATGCTTCACTTCATCTCTCTTCTCTTTCTTTCTCTTCTCTTTTCTACCCCTCTATCGATGTGTCTCTATATTTATTTATTTGACACAATTCAATAACACCAACAATATATGCTTGTATCCTAGATGTCATATATATAAGTATTTAATCTAGGGTTTCATATCTCCTCTATGTTCACACTACTTTGCTAACACATCATACTCAGTTCTATTGGACATTAGTTTCAGTCTTTAATTGTAAGTTTCATATGTCTTAAACTCATGCTCCATCACTATGATTCTGTCTCATTACTATTTATATCATATACTGGGCTCTATTTTTGATGCACATACCATCTTACATAAATTTAATCAATCACTTTAATAAATATCATTATCTGTATCATAATTTATGGATTACCTACATGTTCCTACATGTTCTTGTGATTTACCATTAGGATGATGATATCTTTAAATATTGATCATTGATATTAAGTTTGGAATCATGATCTAATGATCATCACTAAAATTTATCAACTTTAAAATGCATTCATTAGACATGTTCTGACAAGATCATGCACTATGTTTGATCTTTGTATGCCTCTAGACATTAACTATTCAACTTTAAAATACATCTAGTTGATTTTTCAAAAATTATATCTTGCATGTCATTAGATCTTCATAGTTGCATAAACATTACCTATGTTTATGGTTAAACATCAACCACTTGTCCTCATCTTTTTGAATCCTCAGTATTTGGAATGAATATCATCTATTGATCTAATAAAACTAGATTTATATTTCACTTGACTTTGTGTCATTAAACATCAAACACTTAGTCCCATTGAGTTCACTCACTCTATTAGATCTTCTTTACATGATCAACCACTCATCATTCGATCTTCTAATAAGCTCAAACTTTATATTTGATGATATTTCATGAATGTGACACTTGGAATTAGTGCATGCCTTCTACACATTGATATTAGTTCTTGTTATTGAGAAACTTGGCATTCCCATGTTACTCATTGACTATTTGACATTAAAATACATCTTTGATTTACTATTTAAGCTTTGTGATTGTGAAACTTGGCACTAGTGCTTTCACTTATATGTGCCTTTGACATACTGACTTTGTTACATATCATTGGATCTTCAACTTATGATTAAGCACTAGATTTTATATCTTCTAACAATCCCAAACTTTACCTTGTGCATATTTGACTAAGTATGGGGACCATCTCAATATGCTTAGAAGTTTAACTTTACACCTTCATATCTTTTTCTTCACTCATCTACCTATTTTGAAATTTGGACCATATAAATTAGGCATGATAATTAACAAAACCATATTATCATTTCTTCATTAATCCTTCACATGTGCTAGATATAACACCATTAATTTTCTCACTTATATTCTTCTACCACATAACTAACTATGCGTAGAACTACTTGGAAGGCCAACTTTGTTTTTGCATCACTTTTGATGAACTTCATCGCATGATTTGAAATTTCACACATAATATCCTCTCACATAGGGTATTCCATCCATATATTCATCTTTATAAACCTTCATACGTGCAAGCTATGACATTATGAAAATACCTACTCATCATTTTCTTTCCATTTGAAAACTTGAATAAGTGTGGTAAAACATTGGAAAAATGCTTGGGAGCCCAACTTTTCTTCATGCATATATTTTTTTGTGCTACATCAAATTACCTAAGATTCAATGCATATAAACTAGGGAAAAAAATGAACAAAAACATATGATCATTTTATCCTAACACCTCCATGTGTGAAAATTTTGATATCATCAACATGCTTACTTATATATACTTGAACCCTTTTGTAAATTTGGCTAAGTATAGAATCTTAGTGAATTGTGTCTGAGTAGCTAACTTTGCATCCCCATATCTTCAACTATTCTTCATCACATGGATTCAAATCTGGTGCATAATAACTAGTGACTAATGTGATCATAACCATATAACCAACACTCCTAGAATCATTCACACATGTTAATGGTGATGGAATCAAATTATCTACTCAGATTATCCTCTATAGACCCAAAAATGTCTAGATAAACAATATGAAGAGCTAGATGAATTCCACTCATGCACACAAGAATTCCAATCATCCTTGACCTCTGATAATATCCCTTACACATCCTCAAATCACCATTCTTATCCTTGAACATAAATGACATCCAAAATTACAATGATCTCCCTTTTAACATAAATGACAATCATATTACTAACAATCTCCCCCTTTATCATTGATGGTAAACTAAATGCTCAGATCCTCTAATATTTTGCTCCTTTTATAGCATTGCTTACATTGGCTTTTGATGAGTATGAAATAAATATATTCATACCAAAATTTGTTCCCTTTAGTCAATGGCATATTTTCTTAAACTCAACTTTGACACATGATCTGATCTTTTTTAGCATTTGCATTTTTTCTCCAAACTTTTGTAGAGAGCATTTACAATTTTTATTCCCCTTTGACATTAATGACAAAGGGAATCTTTCTCACTTATTGTCCAAATGTTTCTCCCCCTTTATCAAATAAAAGAGTTTGTCCAAGAATCTGCAACCATCAACTCATTAGAAATTTATAAAAATATGCATACCTGAGTTGCCTTTTCTCTCATTTTCTATGAGACTCCCCATAGACTCATGCGTTATTACTATGATCTAGTGATGTGATGTAGGAGACACAAATCCTAAATTATATCTCAAATAATCAAATTTTTCCTTGGAAAGAGGTTTGGTGAATATGCTTATAATTTGATCTTGATTTGGCACATACTCCATTGTGACCTCTTGATCTAAAACTTTTTTTCTCAAGAAGTGATAAATTTTTAATATGTGCTTGGTTCTAGAATTAATCACTACATTCTTTGATATTTTAATAGCACTTGAATTATCATATATAATAGAGATAGGTGATTTTTACTCTACCTTAATATATTTTATTGTTTGCTTCATCCATAAAACTTGGGTGCAACATGCCACTGTTGCCACATACTCTTATTCTATTATGGAAAGAGTAACTGACTCTTGATTTTTACTCAACCATGAAATAAGTCTATATCCAAGGAAAAATACACCACCACTAGTATCTATTTTATGATCCACACTTCTTATAAGTCTATACCATAGGCCATAGTCAATTATATCTAAAGATCCTTTTTAATACATTGACATGTAACTCTTTCAGAGTAACTTGAAATATTATAACCATGCACACTAATTTCATGATATTAGGTCTTTATGTAGTTAGGTATAACAAGCTACCTATCAATGATATATACATAGTCTAATTTGCATCAAGGGACTCATCCTCTTTTATCAACTTAAAATTGGTTATCATGGGAGTACTAATTGGTTTGTTGTTTTCTATTCTAAACCTCTTGAGCATATCCTTTGCATATTTGGTTTGGGATATAAATATCCCTTCATCAATTTGTACTATTTGTACACCAAGGAAGAAATAAATTTCTCCAAGCATAGACATATCAAACTCACTTTGCATTTATGTAGAAAATTCTTTGCACATTTTGATGTTGACACCACCAAAAATTATGTCATATACATAAATAAAAATAAATAAACATATTATCACCTTATGATTTAAAGTACAAATTATTGTCTACACATCTTTTTTTGAACCCTTATTATTTTAGGTACTGGTCTAATCTTGAATACCATGCTCTAGGTACCTATTTTAGTCCATATAAATATTTCTTTAGTTTTCACACATAATCTTCTTCCTCTGACAATTGAAAACCTTTAGGTTGTTCTATGTAAACTTCCTCTTCTAGGTTCCCATTCAAGAGGATAGACTTAACATCTATTTGATCGACTTTGAACTTCTTAGAAATAGAGAATGATAGAAACATTCTTATGGCCTCCAATCTAGCAACTGGAGAAAATAATTTTTCAAAATATATGCCCTCAACTTATGCATATTCTTTGCATACAAATCCTACCTTATTTCTTATGGAAGTTTCATCCTTATTGAGCTTGTTTCTAAAGATCCATTTTGTACATATTACATTCTTTTTTGTAGGTCTTTAAAATAATTCCAAAGTTTTGTTCTTTTCAATTTGGTTAAATTATTAATCCATATATTTTATCCAATTATCATCATTATTGGATTTAACATAGATCTTAGACTCAATTTTAGACATTGGAGCAAAACCTATTTTCTCTTTATTTTGTGTGACACTTTTACTTGCCTGAACTCCTTTATTCTTATTTCCAATTATCTATGCCATAGAATGATCCTTTTGAATAAATATTGTAGGTTACTTTTCATTTACTTCCTCATTCTTATTATTAACTAATTCATCTTCATAGTATAATTCTTCATTGTAGATTTATTGGTCAGGTTTAATATTTTTCAAGCCTTCTTCAACCTTGACATTGATTCTCTATACAATCTTATGTATCTTTTTGTTGTAGCATATGTAGTATTTTCTTTGGGTGGAATAACCAATAAATATCCCTTCATCACATCTTGATTTAAAGATTACCAATTTGTCCTCTTTTCTCCTAATGTAGCATTTGCTACCAAACACTCTGAAATACTTAACAAAGGCATGTTTTCCATACCAAAGTTCATAGGGAGTTTTGTCACTATTTATTCTTAGTTGAAATGTGTCCAAGATATGTAATATTATTTAGACTCCTCTCTAGTATCCATAAGGTAAATTGACCTCTTCGAACATTGTTCTATCCATCTCCTTAATTATCATATTCTTTCTTTCAACAACTTCATTCTATTGTGGAGTCCTTGCTAAAGAGTAATGCCTTTTGATTCCATGATTATCATAGTACTCTATGAACTCATTTAAGGTGAATTTACCACCTTTATTAGATCTTAAACATTTTATTATTTTTCCAATATCATTCTCCACCATGGCCCTAAGGATATTGAATCTCTTGAATGCATATTGCTTGTCTTTCAAAAATGTTACCCATGTCATTATTGAGTAATAATCTACAAATAACATGAAGCATATATCTCCTTTAGATCCTCTTATTTTAGCATGACTACAAAGATAAATATGAACTAAATATAGAGGATTTGTAGTTGCATACTCCTTTTTTTAGATTTGAACCTTTTTTATTTGCCAAGTTGACATCCCTTGCAAGTAGTGTCTGTAGGTTTGGTTATTTCAGGCATGTGTCTAAAACACTTATTTGATCTTACTTTGACTAGGTTTTCAAAGTTGATATGACCCATTATTCTATTCCATAACCATCTCTCATGAATCTTTCCTATTATGTAGCTATTAACATTCACTTCAAATAAATTATAGATATTGCTTTCAGTTCTTTTCCCTTCTATAACTAGTCTTATGGATACTTTAACTTGTAGCCTTATGCATTAAAGGTGACCTTATATCCATTGTCACACATTTGGATAACACTTAGTATATTATACTTAAATCCTTTATCATAAATTAAATCATGTTTAGGTAGTTTTCCATTTATGTTCAAGGTTACTTTACATCCGATCTTTACTATAGTGTTATCTCCCAGGCTAATAAATCTTTTCTTACACTTGCTCAATTTGATGAACTTGATATTATAACCAATAATATTTTTTGAGTAACCACTATCATTATGCTCATTGGCAATCATATATTGATCTTTCACTTTCTAAACATCCTTGGGTTTCTTATATGGCTTCATTTTCTCCTTTTTAGAGACTTGTGAACCTTTGTTCACACTGAGAGACATGCCTTTATTCTTTGTGTTTTTGGTATCACAAAGTTTGTTCTACATTGTTTATCTATGTGACCAAAATGATTAGAATTATATCATATTATATTTGTATCTAACAAGGGATAAAATGAATTTTTTATTACAAAATTTGCTCTCCTTTTATGTATAACTCTATAATCAATAACCTTATGACCAAATTAATTATAGGTATAACAATAACCATAGAAATATGAGGAATACTTGGTCATATAATTTATTTTTGCAGCATGAGGAACTCTTATAAACTCTTTCTTCTTCAAGTATCTCACTTTTTTATATCCATCTATATCAGCTACCTTTGTCTTCTTCTTTTCTTAAAGCTTCTTTTCAACTTCATCTTTCTTCACATCAGTAGCGCTTGTGTGTATCTTTTTGTCTTTAAAATATTTATCTTTCTTTTCTCCTGATTCTCCTTCTACTTTAAAGTTATCATATAAGCTAGGAGATGTACAAGTGGCTTTTTAGACCCTCTTCCTCTTCTACTTTCTTGATTATTCTTTTAATTTCTAGACCCTCTTCTTAATCTTATAACAAAGTTGACTTCTTCTTCATTATTCTCCTTAGATATGCATGTAGGTACTTATTTTACTAGTTTAGATGATTTGAATGCATCTTATCTCTTTAAAGAATCTATCTCTCCCATTCTCATCTCATAGGCTATGAATGTTCCATGCAACTCATTTATAGTGAGTTTATCTAGATCTTTTACTTCCTTTATTGATATTTTAGAACCATACCTTGATGGTATAGATCTTAGGACATTTTTGATAATGACCAGATCTTTCATTTCTTCTCTAAGGCCTTTGATTACATTGAATATTTCATCTACTTTGAGGAGGTATTCTGTAATTTTCTCTTCTTCATTCATTTTCAAGATTTCAAACTTCCCTTTGAATGTTTGTAGCTTAGCCTAATTTACCTTGCCATCACATTCATAGATTCTCTTCAATTTTTTGTAGATATCTTGTCCATTTTCATAATGCATCACTTTGAAAAACTATGAATTAGACAATCCACAAAGGATATCATTTTTTTCCTTAAAATTACTCTCATATGCCTTCTTTTAATCTTAATCAGTAGGAGTTATAATAGGGGCTATATATCTATTTAAAATAGACATACATACATAAAAACCTAATGAAGATGAATATGCTTCCATTATGCTTCTCAAAAATGCATAATTTTATCCATCAAAGAGAGGTTCTTATTTTGAGGAAGAGCCTTCTTCACTAGCCATTTGTGTTCACCATCCAAGATCTACCTGAGCTGATTAAGCTTCTTTAAAGGAATCTATGCTATAATACCAATATTTGGAACAAAAATATATACTGAGGGGGGGGGGGGGTGAATTAGTATATTGATTAAATTAGTCATTTTAAAAACTTTTAATGCAAATTAAAACTATATGCAAAGATCACATACATAAATACACATAACACTAGATATAGCATGGAAAATCCAATATGGGAAAAAAACACCATGAGAATAGTTACTAAAATATACCATTATAATATATACTCAAAATAAATAACCTCACCAATTATAATGTTTAAGAGAAAAAACCCTAAGGAGACACCAATTACTTGATTAAATAGGACCAACTCTAAGGAAGCACCCACTCCCTAACTAAGCACAAAATCAGCTTATCTAATAGCACTTACATATCAGATTATTCTATGGAGTTAATATTATCACTTATATTTTCAATATTTGAGGAGATTAAAGTCTCTCCTCATCTAAGTGTCATAATGGAATCACCTATAGGCTTGTGGGTAGCATAAGGAATGAGGTGAGTCTCTAGATAGGGATATTTCCCTAGATGTACAACTTGATTAATACTACTACTAATACTAACTTTTGGGGGGTGAAAAGTGTGAGAGATACCTAAAATAAAATATAAAATAAGGAGGTGTTACACCAAATCATTTTCATGACTTCCAACCAATTGCATCCTACACTTAAGACCAAAAGACAAACCAAACTCACACTCCTTTAATCTTCGTGTTCTTACATCAATGTTACATTGTGATGTCATGGATGAATGTGTAAAGCTAGGAGTAATAAAAAAGAGGTCTTGAATGTTACTAATGAAAATAATAACTCACTCAACCTTTGGCATCTCCTAAAACACTTCACATGCCTTACAAAAGGATGCTTTCTAGCTGCAAACAAGGTGAAAGAATGAGACAAAATGTTAGGAATCCATAGTCTTCAGTAAGAAAGATTCATCATCCATGTATAAAAAACTCATAAAAAATAATTAATAGGTAACAATTATTCATTTTATTGATCAAAATGTATACAAATGATTATGGCTTCACCATACTCAGGTGTAACATCTAATATAATGCCAAAATGGCCAACTCTTATAAAGATTGACAGAGAGAGAGATAAAGAGATAAGTCCAAGGGTAAAAAAAACACAATTAAATATAATAATATTAGTTATCCATACATGGTAGGATGATATGGGTCAAACCATGAAAGTTCAAGAGTAAAAGGTGTTAATCTAAGTCATCATAGTTATGCAAAGTGGCCTTAAACTCCTTTTTATTACACATAAAATTGCCTTCATGATTATGCCTATTTAAGTGACTTTTAATTTATAAATGGTATTTTAAATGATTTTAATGTAAGGGGAGGATATAATAAATTTTTCTCCATGCATTGGTTGCATATGTGGTATTCTTGAATCACATAAAAGAGATCCATTATCCTTTATAATCTAGGAAACCTCCTTGTCATGCACCTAGTGCACTTGTCTTCAAATTTGGCATAAATTTCCAATGAAAATCCATGGGATAGGTTTAATTACAATTTTAAATACCCTCTATGTCCTTAAAATCATCAGGTAAGCTTTAAAATTAGTTTACTTGAAGATTTTCTCCCTTTTCTCTAGCGTGCATAGTATGATAGATTTGAGTGGCTGAGTTAAAGGACATATTTTATAAACTTAAGAGTTGTTTTAGGAAATTAAATTAGAATTATGATTTATTAATAGTCTCAATATTTATAAAAAACTTTTTTCCATCTCCTAGCTCATCTTTTAGCCTACATAACACACAAAATAGTGAGAAAAAGACTATTTATGCCCTCATCCATATAAGTAAATAAAACCAAAAAGGTGCGGAGAAGCCTGTAGATGTCCTATACATGTTATAATATCTATTATGGGAAAAATATTCCATTTGAGTGCATCTCCAACTCCAACTCCATTTTCCAAGACTGGTCCTTAGCAAGGGTTTAGTAGTGTTTTAGGCCTATTTTTGGTCTTAACAATTTTTCATAAAGTTGGGACATCCAAATTGAGAAAATTTTACAAAAATATGGACTATAATATCCCATAACTCCTTTTTATCCCATTAATATCCTCATGAAATATGTGAGTAATTGAAAATGGCCTCTCGGGTTTGTTTCTATCTTTTTTCACAAGTCTAAGTTATGTTTGGAGCAAAAAATGGTTTTCCCTTGACTTTTTTTACACTCTGACAGTTTAAAGACTTATATAATGGTTATATTTAAATTTTAAAATAGGTTTAAAATCATTTTTCATGGTGTAAATGAAAGATATTCCTCATTTGGGCATTAGGCCTAATCATGCTTAAGGAGGTTTTGCTGCAAACCTGATGGTCTGAGGTACTCTATATGGTTTTAAAAATTATTGATTATTTTATTGTGTTTTTTTAGGAATTTTTAAACTCCACACACCTTTACACAATCTTAAAAAAACTCCTTGATCTACCACCTTTCCTCCATTCCTCAAAACTACTAATTTGACTTCATAAGGGAGTGCACTTTGTCTAAGACAAAATAGAGGGCACTCCACTATACCCTCATATACTAATGACTATTTTAAGAGATTATATATTTCGTGAGGATATTGTATAAAAAATTAATATCTTTATTAGGTTTACGTATCCCAAAACCTCCTTAATATCTAAGGTACATTGTGGAAACAACATTGTGTGCAGGGTTTTTTGCAAGTAGACTAGGTTTGCATGATTGAAATCTCTTTGTTTGCATTATAGACTAATATGGTGGTATAATGAGATATTTATGGTAATTATGAATAATTTTTTACTTTTAAATCTCACTTCAACTTCTATCTTCTTACCTCATATATTTTGGTCTCATGACTGTGTCTCTTCCTCCTATGATTGAGACACTATTTGTTAAGCTCTACCTACAAGTACCATTCTTCAATATACATTGTAGGTGATGAATAAAAGTAATTAATAACTTATATGTCCTATAATTAATAACTTATATTAATTATTTAAATTTTAATGACCTATACCCTCAATTAAGACCCCTTTCTCATCTTATTGTTTGTCATGATCAACATAGCTGTAGGTGTGCATAGTAGGTGAAAATGAGGCATACTTGAGCTTGATGGAGATGTTTTAAGACTCTACATGTGTTTTTAAATTGATTTGGTTTTTTTATAACATTTTTATCTTCCTTTTAAGGACTAAACACCACTAAGACACCAATTAAATACAACTCTATCTCCATACCCAACTGACTAAGGTACCTTGCTCTTTTCCCTGTCTATAGGTGTAATCCACTTGATCCAAGTCATAAAATGCTAATTTTAACAATCCTTAAGGAATATTAACTCAATAAGGTAATTTATTTCACCGTATACTCATATTTATTATGTTAAATCACCATCAAATCCCTATTTATAGCTTATTTTCATTTACCCTACTCTTGGTGCATTCCTTATGATTTGTGTACAGACTGAGCTATATGTGAAGACAATGCCATCAATTGTCATATTATTTTGATGTTATTTAGGAAAAAAAAGTCACATTTAACCATTTAAAACTTTATACATGATATATAGGCCTTTTTGTAACTTTGGATGGGTGAAAAGTCCTTTTAGGCTCAGACCTATAGATCAAACTACTTGGTTTTACTATGTTTTCAGGCATATTTTGAGCTTTCAAATATCATCTTGTACTGCACTTTTTCACCTCAAATTTCGAAATTTTATTTTAAAATTACAATTATATAAGGTTAAATTTATTATACACCTTTAAACCTCTGGTAAACAAGTTTTTTAGGGTCACCAAAAACCCCCTAACCTCTATTTAGCACTTTTAGTGAAAAATGACCCTAAATCTATAATAATCTCATTATCATGTTTTATCATTCCAATTTTTCCTAATAACATTCAAAATTAAATTCATATACCATTTGAATTTTTTTTTATATTGATAAGGAGTTTCAATTCACATTTTAACACTCTATTTTGACCTCATAGCCCTCTAATGACACCTATAGGTTTATGTTTCCATGTCTGCAAGCAGTGAGAAAATCTAGATAGTGTGTAAGCTAAAAGCTTTATAATAAGTTAGAATTTTCAAAATGAATTAAAATTTACTCTTAACACTCTTGGAAGGTTTAATTATATCTCAAGTCTCCCACTTCTCCTTGTGATGTCAACAATATCTCTTGTAGGTGTACATGGACTTTTACAGGTGATTATGAGCAAGATCAAGGTAGTATACATAACACTTGGATTAAAAAATAATAATAAGATAATTTTAATTATCAAAAAATAATATTAAAACTATCATGTATGTAAATAAATAACTAACACATTACATTCAATGTGAAATTATCCTCCAAGTAATCTTTATGCAAGCACATTCATGGCAGATTGAAAGATGGGTTACACATGACTACAACTCATAGAGAATTTACTTTGTAAGTGAGATTGTAAATTTAAAATTAGGTTAATATAACTTTTAAAAAAATATAATTAACCTATAATAACCATATGAAACCATTAAGAAGCATGAAATCCTTGAAAATGGAGGAAAACTACCAATCAACCCAGAATGGACCAGTCTGCAAACTTAAGGATTAGCTTATAAAAACAACTTAAAAAATGAAAAAAATCATGGGAGGTGTTATATAAGGAGTAAAATATCCTTTTTAATTGATCTCAAAATCTTAATTATATGTAATTTATCAAACTAAGGCAAAACCTAAAGGGTGCATCAAATGACAAATAGATTTACACAGTCTACTTTAAATGGATGGTTTATGAAGCACAATTGACCATTTACAAAAATTATTATATTTATTTGAAGGTATATTAGTTTAAAACAACCTCCAAATATAATTCTACCTAAACCTTTTTTTTACCGTACCAAGTGAAAACTTGTAAGTCGCTTCATTATGCCAAGAAGGATGAGAAAGAGATTGAATGGTTTTGGTTTAAAATTTGCATTTTCAGATCAACCAAATCATGTATATGAGATTTAGGAAGATTAATAGACATTCCATGTCCTCCTCACATGTGTCAAACTTCCCGAGGAGTTATACATGTGTCATTTTCTTCCTTTTATTTAGGAAAACTGACTTTCCTTCTGATGAACCTACAACTTTTTAGTTTTGTCAGTTACTTAAGACCTTTATGGACACATGGGTAATGAAATAACCCATTTAAACTTGTAAATTTCCTAATAAACTCATACAAAACATTAAATGCACCATTTTTAACCCTTAAAATGACTTAAAATGATAAATGGACCTAAATCACTAATTACCAAAGCTATTACAACATTAATTGAGATTAATTAACCTATAAAAAACCTGATGACACTATATTATACCCCATTATTTGCCTAAAAATTATGTTTTTTACTAGGGGTGCCCTATTTTGACCTAAAAGTCAAAATTGGTCAACAAATTGGTGACTAATAGGGGTAGTATGCTTTCTATACTAACTAGACCCATAGCTTTATCAGTCCATTGGGATTATGGATTCATCTAAGGACTAAGACAAACAAGGCAAATTTGACCATTGACTCATTTTTTATCAACATAAAATAACTAGTGACTACCTCAACCACACAAAGGGAAAGGACACACACAACCAAGAAATAAAACACACAAGTCACACACATATGCATACGAACTTAGGGGAATTAAGAAATAAACTATTATGCACAAATAGAAAATAAACATACCTCCTTTCTTGGATCAAAATGAAAACTTCTTAAATCATTTTCATGGTGAGATGAAATAAAGTGCCAAGCATGCTTCTCTTTGGATTGAGTGCTTTATGGACCAGACATCTTCCTTGGCACTTCTCTTGATTTGATCTCAAATATACCATCCTAAAATAGGTCTCAAATTAGGACATATTATTCTTTAACATGTTCACACACTTCATAATTTTTCCCACTCTTCATCTCATTCTCAACTTGCATCTCTTTAGTAGGCATGTCTCCAATAGGATTGGTTTCATGTTATTTTGAAAATTAAGGCCAATAAGACTTTTCTCTATCTCTCAAACTTTGATGTGTTTCTCCCAACTAATTTATAATATGATACCCCATTTTGAGGACTTCAAACATGTCATCATCAAATTCATATGCTTCTTGTAAAGGTAGATTTAAAAAGGTGCTTTCCATTTTCATACTTACTTGTCTACCAATGGTGCCTTCTTCGTATTTGACCAATAGATAACCTCATTGAATAGGAGTATATCCTAATCCAATGAATTCAAATAAGTCATCCAAATTCTGATTAATAACCTCTCCTAGTCCATCCATGATGTCTTTCAAAGTGAGAAAAGAATCAATGATCATTTCCTCATCATCAAATGTGGAGGAAAAATATTTTGAAATAAATTTTTGTTTACCAAAGGGACTCCTATAGTGATTTATTACTCATAAAAACTCATGAGGTGTTATTTATCAGCCATGAATTGAGCATGTTCTTATTCATTTGCATCTCTCAAGATAGGTTCTTCAACATAAATAAAACATTCCTCATCATCAACCAAGCAAAAGATTCAACATAAGGACTCACCTCTTAATTGGAAGAAAGAACATAAATAAATATGTTAGCCATGAACATAAGGACTCACCTCTTCATGGATATGTTTCACCAACTTGTAGAGGATAAAATTCAAATCCAAGGTTAGCCATGAATCTTCATTAAAAGAAAGAACATAAATAAATATGTTACCATAAATCGTTAAAGGACAATTTGGGCTGATTTGATAGCTAATATGTCTCTAGAGTCACCATTAATGCTTGAAAATATGCCTCTAAAGGCTGATGTGTTGAAGGAAAACACCAAAAACCCTTCAACTATTGAAATAAGAGTCCCACTAGGCATGTAAAAAACTATTATCACTTTTATCTTCACCATTTAAGAGATGTAAATCTCTCCTTATCAAATTGGTATAATGAAATCACCTCTAGGCTTGTGGGTAGCCTAAGGAATGAGGTGAGTCTCTAGATAGGGCTAGCTCTCTTGATGTACCACTTGACTACTACTAATACTAATAATTTTGGGGCGTGAAAAGGGTGAGAGATAATTTAAAGAAAATATAAACTAAGGAGGTGATACACCAAACCAATTTAATGACTTCCAACTAATGGCATCCTACACCTAAGACCAAAAGACAAACCAAACTCACACTCCTTCAATCTTCATCTTGTCACATAAATGTTACATTGTGAGGTAATGGATGAATGTGAAAATATAGGAGGAATAAAAAAGAGGAATTTAATGGAAATAATTAAAATACTAACTCATTAAAAATTTTACATCTCATAAAACACTTCACATGCCCTATAAAAATATGTTTTCCAGCTAGAAACAAGGTGAAAGAATGAGACCACATGCTAGGAATCCATAGTCTTCACTAAGAAAGATTAATAATATATGTATAAAACACTTTTAAATATTAATTAAGAGGTAACACTTAGTAATTTTATTGATCAAAAGGTATACAAATTAATAGGTCTTTTCCATACTCAGGTGGTGCATCTAATACAATGTCAAAATGGCTGACTCTTATAGAGTTTGAGAGAGAGAGAGAGAGAAAGAGAGAAGTCCAAGGGTTAAAAAGATACTTGAAAATATAATAATATAAGTTATTAATGAATTGGATGAGGATATGGTTTTAACCATGAAAGGTCAGGAGCAACAAGTGTCAATCCAAGTCATCAAATTTATGCAAAGTGGCCAAAACTCTTTTTTCTTGAACAAAAAATTGCATTCATGATTAGGCCTATTTGAGTGACTATAACTAATAAATTAAATTTTAAATTATTTTAATGGAATGTTAGTATCTCATACATTATTATATATTAATTTTTTTCATTCTTGGTCTTCTAGAATCACTTAGAATAGAGCCATTATCACCTACACTCTAGGAAACCTTCTTCTCATGAACCTAACACACTTGTCTTCAAATTTGGCATTATTTTACCATGAAAATACATGGGATAGGTTTAATAAAAAATTTAAATACCCTCCATGGACTTATAATAACTATTAAATCTTTAAAATTAGTTTACTTAAATATTTCCTCCCTTCTCTCTAGCTTGCCTAATATGCTAGATTTGAGTGGTTGAGTTGAAAAACCTATTTTAGATACTTAAGAGTTATTTAAATACATTAAATTAGTATTTATAGTTATTAAAATTCTCAATATTTCATAAAAAATTTGTTTCATCCCCTAAATCCTCTTGTAGCTTGTAAAACACACAAAATAGTGAGAAAAAGCCTATTTGTTCCCTCATTCATTCAATTATGTACAAAAAAAAGGTTTTGAGTATCCTATGGATGTAAAATAAAATTTAAAATATATATTATTGTAAAAATATTCCATTTTATTTCATCTCCAACTCCATTTTCCAATAGTAGTCCTTAGCAAGGGTTTAGTAGGGTTTTAGAGCTATTTTCTATCTTAATGATTGTTCATAAAGTTGGAACATCCAAATTGAGAAAAAATTAAAAAAATATGGCCTATAATACCCTTTTTAACATCCCCTAACTCCTTTGGATCCCATGCACAGCCTCATGAAATATGTGAGCAATTGAAAATGGCCTCTCAAGCTTGTTTCTCTATTTTTCACAAGTCTGAATTAGTTTTGGACCAAAAAATGGTTTCCCCTTGACTTGATTTGAAATTTTAGAGTTTAAAAACATATATAATTTTCCTATGTACATTTTATAATATTTTTAAAATCATTTTTCATGGTGGAAATGAAAGAGATTCCTCATTTGGGCATTAGGCTTAATCATGCTTAAAGAGGTTTGACTACAAACCTAATGGTTTGAGGTGCTTTGTATTATTTTAAAGATTAATTATTAGTTTATTATTTTTTTTTGGAATTTTATAACTCCACACACATTTAAAAAATCTTAAAATAACTCCTTGATCTACCACCTTGCCTCCATTCCTCAAAATTGCTAATTTGACTTCATAAGGGAGTGCTCTCTTTCTGAGACAAAACAAAGAGCACTCCCCTATTCCATCAGACATTAATGACTATCATAAGAGATTATATATTTCATTAATATATTTTATAAAAAAATTAAGATCTTTATAAGGTTTTTATATCCCCAAATGTCCTTAATCTCTAAGGCAAACTATGGAAACAATAATGTGTGTAGGTTTTTTTGCAAGTAGACTATGTTTTCATGATTAAAGGCTCTTTGTTTGCCTTATAAACTACTATGGTGGCATAATTATATATTTATGTTCATAATGAATAAGTTTTGAATTTTAAATATCACTTTGACTTCTATCTTCTCACATCATATCTTTTGGTCTCATGACTATGTCTCTTCATCCTATGACTAAGACACTGTTTGTTAATCATTGATTATAGGTACCATGCTTGAATATACCTTGTAGGTGCTGCATAAAAGTAATTAATAACTTATATTTACTTGAATTAATTTTGTATATTCATTATTTATATTATTTTAATAACACCAATAAGACACCAAGCAAATAGAACTCTATCTCCATACCCAGTTGACTGACGTAGATTGTTATTTGCCTTGCCTATAGGTGTAATCAACTTACTCAAAATCATAAAATTATAATTATAACCATATTTAGTGCATATAAACTCTATAAGGTACTTTATTTCACCTTATAATCACCTTGATTGTGTTAAATCACCATTAAATACATGTTTACAAGTTATTGTCATTTACCATGTTATAGGTGCATTCCTTATGATGTGTGTATGGACTAAGGTATATGTCAAAATCAATGACATCACTTGTCATCTTTTTTTGATGATATTTAGGCCAAAATAATTTACCTTTAACCATTTTAAACTTTATACATGATATATAGGCCTTTGTGCATCTTTGGATGGGAAAAAACTCCTTTTAGGCTTAGACATATAGATCAAACTACTTAGTTTTAGTGTGTTTTTAGGCATATTTTGAGATTTCAAACATCATCTTGTATTGAAAATTTTCCCCTCATATTTGGAAATGTTCTTGTGACATGACAGGTCTATAATTTTCACCTTCCTATACACCTTTAAACCTTTTGGAAACAAGTTGTGGAAGGTCACCAAAAACCCCCTTGACCTTTGATTAACACTTTTAGGGAAGGACCCTAAATCTATAATCATCTCATAATCATGTTTTCTCATTCTAATTTATCTTCCTAATAAGTCAAATCTATAATTATATACTATTTAAACATTTTGGGATCTTGATAAGGGGTTTCAAATGACATTTTAACACTCAATTTTGACCTCATATCCCTCTAATGACACCTATAAGTGTCAATTTCCATGTCTACAATTAGTGAGCAAATCTAGACAGTGTGTAAGATACAAGGTTTATGATTAGTTAACACCTTCACAATTCATTAAAATGAACTCTTAAAATTCTTGGAAGGTTTAAATATATTTCAAGTCTCCCACTTCTCGTTGTGACATTAGCAATATCTCTTGTAGGTGGACATGGACCATTAAAGGTGATTGTGAACAAGATTGAGGTAGTAAACATAACACTTGGATTTAAAAAAGATCATAAGATCATTTTCATGCTCCAAAAATCATATTCAAACTATCATGGATGTAAAAAAATATCTAAAACATTTCATTCAATGTGAAATTATCCTCCAAACAATTTATATGCAAGCACATTCATGGTAGATTGAAAGGTAGGTTACACATGACTGCAACTCCTAGAGAATATACTTTGAAAATTATATTTTAAAGTGAAAAAGGAGGTTAATATAACTTGGAAAACAAGATAATGATCCTATCATAACCATATGAAACCATTCAAAATCATGAAATCCCTAAAAATGGAAGAAAACTACCAATTAACCTAGAATGGACCAATCTAAAAACTTAAGGGTATTAGCTTAAAAATCAACTTAAAAATTGAAACCAAGCATGGGAAGTATTAAATAAGGAATAAAAAATCCTCTGGAACTAATCTTAGCATCTAAATCATAAGTAATTACTCAAACCAAGACAAAACCTAAAGGGTGCACAAAATGACAAGCAGATTTGTACAGTCCACTTCAAATGAATGGTTCATGAAGAAAAGATAACCATTTATCAAAATTAATACATTTATTTGAAGGTATATGAGTTTAAAACAACCTCAAAACATAATTCTACCTGAAACCCTTTCTTCTGGATGTACCAAGTGAAAACCTACAAGTCACTTCTTTATGCCAAGAAGGATGAGAAAGAGATAGAATGGTTTTGGCTTCAAATTTGAATTTATAGATCAAAAAAATCATGGATATTATATTTAGTAATATGGAGATATGTTCCATGGACTCTTCACATGTGGTACACTTCCCAAGGAGCCATACTTGTGTTATTTTCTTCTTTTTCTTTAGGAAAACCAATTTTCCTTCTAATGAACCTATAAATTTTTAGTTTTTTCAATTAATTAAGAACTTTTTTGACACATGGGACATTTCATCACCCATTTGAACTTTCACATTTCCCAATAAACCCATATAAAGCATTAAATGCACCATTTTGACCCTTAAACTGACTTAAAATTATAAATGGACCTAGAGAACTAATGACCAAAGCTATTATAACATAAATTAACATTAATTGACCTATGAAACACCTTATGAAAATATATTATACCCACTTATATGGATAAAATGAATTTTTTTTACTAGGGGTCCCTTATTTTGACCTGAATGTCAAAATTGGTCAATAGTTACAACTATAGATTACAATATAGATTCATAAATGAATTCAATTCTCTGTTCTTTGTTTTAGGTCTAGTTTTTATCTACTCATGCTCTACACTTCAGCTCTTTTCTCTTTCCTTCTCTTCTCTTTTCTACCCCTTTATCTTTATGTCTCTATATTTCTCTATTTGACAAAATTTAATAACACCAGTAGTATATGACTTTATCTTAAATGTCATTTATATAAGCATTTGATCTAGGGTTCAATATCTCATCTATGTTCACATTAGTTTTCTAACACATCATGCTAAGTTTGGTTGGACTTTAGTTCCTATATTTAATTACAAGTTTGCCCCATCTTGAACTCGTGTTCCACTACTATGATTCTTGGTATCATTACTATTTATAACATATATTGGGATCTAATTTTGATACACATTCTATATTACATAAATTTTATCGATCACTACAATCAATCTCATTATTTTTATCATAATGTATGGCTTACTTACAGGTTCCTACATATTCCTATGTTGGATCATTAGTATGAACATATCTTTAAATATTGATCATTGATCTTATGTTTGGAGCCATGATTTAATGGTCTTTATTAAAATTTCCCAACTTTAAAATGCATCCATTAGATCAAGTTTTGACAAGCTCATGCACTCCATTCATTCTTTGTATGCTTCCAAACTTTAACTATTTGAATTTAAAATACATCCATTGATCTTTCTAATCTGAGCTCCTGCATGATGTTATATCTTCATAGTTTCATGAACATTATCTGTATATATGGTTAAAAATCAACCACTTATCCTCATCTCATTGAAACCTCAGTATTTGGAATGAATATTCTCTATCAATATAATCAAACTCGATTGTTATTTAACTCACCTATGTGTCATTAAGCATAGAAGACTTAGTCCCATTAAGTTCACTCACTTCATTATATCTTCTTTTCATGATCAAATTCTCACCATTTGATTTTATGATAAAATCAAAATGTATCTCTAATGATCTCTCATGAATGTGATAATTATAATTAGTGCATGTCTTCTACACATTACTATCATTTCCTTCTATTAAGACATTTGGCATTCCCACATTACTCATTAACTATTTGACTTTAAACTGCATCGTAGATTTACTATTCAAGCTTCATGATTATGCTAATTGTCACTAGTGCATTCACTTGTAGGCACTTTTGACATATTGAGTTAACTACATGTTGTTGGATCTTTAATGTAGGATTCAGTTCTAACAATTAGATCTTCTAACAAGCTCAAACTTTACCTTGTGCATATTTGACTAAGTATGGGGACCATATCAATATTCCTACAAGGCCAACTTTGTACCTTCATATATTTTGCTTCACTCATATTCCTATTTTAAAATTTGAATCATATAAACTAGGCATGATAATAAACAACCCATATTTTCATTTCTTCTTGAATCCTTCATGCATGCTAGATATAATTCCATTAATATGCTCACTTAGATTTTTCTACCATAGAACTAACTATGCTTAGAACTTCCTAGAAAGCCAACTTTGTTCTTGCTTAAATTTTGATCGTCTCATTGCATGACTTAAAATTTATCACATAAAATCCTCCCACGTATGGTATTCCATTCATATATTCATCTTCTCTAAAACACTTCATACATTTAAGATATGTCATTATGAAAATTCCTACTCATATTTTTCTTACCATCTGCAAATTTGACTATGGGAAAACACTATCAAAATGCTTGGGAACCTAACTTTACTCATGCATATGTTTTGTCACACTACATCGCTTAACCTTATATTCAATGCATAAAAATTATGCACAAAAATGATCAAACCCATATGATCATTTTATCCTAAAACCTCCATGTGTGTAAATGTTGACCTCATCAACATGTTTACTTGGATCTGCTTGAAAGCTTTTGCAAATTTTACTAAGTATAGAAACTTAGTGAATTTTATTTGAGCATCCAACTTTTTATCCCCATATCTTCAATTGTGCTTCATCACATGGATTTAAATCTAGCACATAATAACTAGGGACTGATGTGATCACAACTATATGACCAACTCATCCAGACTCATTCACATGTGATAATGGTGATGTAAGAAAATTACCTACTTATATTTTCCTTTATAGACCCAAAAATGTCTAGATGAGCAATATGAGGAACCAAATTAATTCCACTCATGCACACAAACATTACAATCATCCTTGACATCTAATAATATCTTTTGCACATCTTTAAATTACCATACTTAGCCCTAAACATTTATGACACCCAAAATGCCAATGATATCCCTTTTGACATCAGTGACATGCTCATAATGTCCCTTTTTATATCAATGACAATCATATTTCCAATAGGCATAATCACCTATGCCAAAACTACAAGGATAAATTCAATTGAAGATAGATATGTATATCTAGTGTGGGTATCCAGATCTAGATACCTAGTTTATATATCTAAGTGACACTAAATCCATTTTTAGTCTTTATTTATTATTTCACATAATCATAGATCATAAATGTTGGCAAGAAGATAGGTACCCTATAATTATTAGTGATTTCCATAAATAATAAATTACAATAGTTAATTCATACTTTTTTGAACATTCATATTTTTTTTATTGTATATTGTATATTATAAATAGTATTTAGTTTTATACTTGTTACATGATTAATCTATAATAAGGTAAAACAAAACTATAGGAATAAAATATTGATATGGTCACATAATATTTATGGTGATGTCATAGATGTATATGCAGGAGAAATAATAATTGTTAGAGGTGATTTCATAGACACAAATGTAATAGGAACCATAATTGAAGGTGATCGAATAGTATCAATTATAACATAAGGTTAAATTATTTTTTCATATGAAGCACACTATATGATCATATGTGTGATCTCAAAGCTAGAATTGGTATCTCATGAGGTAATCCATTAAAATTATGTACTTTGTTATAATGCATAAACTTGAGACACTAGTGTAATTTATAAACTATATATATAAATTCATTAATCTATGGATATAAGTAATAGATTATATGTTTTAGATTAAGGTAAAAACAAGTTTTGAAGGGGCCCTAAAACCATTTACATCAGAAGAGAGATAAACCTTAAGCACTTTCAGAAAACAAAATAGCCTGGAACCTGCATAAGCGAGACCAGATTCACCAGGAATCTAAAAACAACAGACTAGTGCTGGACAAACAATAATATTATTTTTTACAAGACCAAAGTTTCATATCTAGAGGGGGGACCAAAGGCTTAGACTTCTTCCTCTTTACTATTGTCCAACCATCCTCTACCTTAGCTGCCTCATCAACCCAGTCCTCAGAAGGCCATGATCCATGAAGTCCAGGGGTTGTCGAAGCCTCAGCAAAATCCTTATGAGAACTAGCCAACTTTAGGTTCCTAGGAGAAACCTTAAAAAAAGGTGGAGGAACCACCACCTCCTCAGTAGTCAGTTCAGAGAGATCACATAATCCAATCTCCGCAGTACCTTCAACAGGATCAGTCTCTAGTGGAGTCACCTGATCCGTCGATTCAGAATGGATACTCTTTTCATTCTCATTCTCTGAATCAGTCAAATCTTCATCAGGTTGTTTAGCAAAATCGTGTTCATGATCAGCTTCAGACCACCAAGAAGGTGAGCTTCTGGGTTTGGATTTCCCTGCAGTACACTGGGCTGCAACGTGCCCCGTCTGGTGACACTTTCTGCATCAAAAAGGTAAACCTTCAAAATCTAACATTTGCATCCAAGAACCCCTTGGGGAATCCAGACAAATTGCCTTAGGAAGGCCCTTAGAAACATCCACCTCAACCATAAGGTGAGCACAGGTTGAGTAGTAAATCCTCTTAGTTTCATCATCCTTAAATAAAAACTCCCCTATAGAATTACCGATGGTTTTAAACACCGCTTCTTGCCATAAATGTATTGGTAAATTAGGGAGCCGAACCCAGACAGGGATCTTATTAAAGGTTTTCGTGAGAGGGTTGAAATCCTTATGCCACCGTTTGGCCATAAGAGGGTATTTACCCTGCAATAAAAGATTACTGTTGGACTAAATAGTCTTCCTGTCCTTAGGGATTTGGAATAAAGATATAAAAAAACCTTTAACACAAGGGTATATTTCAACATCTCCATCAATCAGTGGCAGCCAGGTATTAGAGATCCAGCCATGTAGATCAGCTAGAGATGGCCAGCAGCCATGAAATCTACAAATAGCCCCATACTTTGAAAAATAATCTACCCGATTAAAGATTGCTTCAATAGTTTCAGGATCTAGATTAACCCTGACAGGATTTAAAACACTTACTGGTGAAACGCAGTATCTCTCAACAGAAGCTTGATGTTTTGCATCTTGTATTTCAGCTTCATAAGTAGCCACATCTGCATAAGATCTTCCCTTTGATCCAAGGACAGAACCAGAAATAGGGGATCCTTTTGCTATTTTCGTACCTGGAAATGAACCCCCTTCCGCAGTAGAGTGGACGATCTAGATTCATTCCCCATTCCCAAGTGGAGGCATGCACTCAGAAAAGACCTCAGCCATGCCATACACCGTATCAATGGCTACCTAGTTTAGGGTATGAGCTCGCGCTTGTGCATGCGCGCTCTCAGCATTCAAAATTTCCATGCGCGTGCTCTCAGCGTATCAGATTACTATAACTAGGATTCATATTATAAATGGAATGTTAGGATAAGAGGAGAATAATTTTTTAAGATTGTAATAGATTATATGTTGATGTATCATGAATGAAATAAAAAAAAACTAAATAAGTCCAATGACTAACTATAATTGGTATTTTAATACCACCAAATTGTGTGTAGGTAATGACATCATAACTATGGAGTCTCATAGTCATGTTACTTAAATCTCACTCAATTTATCTTTGAATATATATATATATATATATATATATATATATATATGTGTGTGTGTGTGTGTGTGTGTGTGTGTGTGTGTGTGTTATATTAATCATATTTTATCTAGAACCATTGTCAATAAAAATGCCATATGTACTCTAATGGTGATGGGAAACATATCTATGAATATATAAAGGAAAACTATTGGACTCATTGTAAGGTATTTTATGATCATAAAATGAAATATAATGTGGTTTATTTGGATAAATTAAAACCATACCAATGATATTATCAATCTCATAATCATTTGAGATAGTTTAATTTTGTACAAATGTTATTAAATTGCATATTTTCTTGCTTCGTAGTTTTATGATTCATAAATGGATTGGTAAATACATTCAAGAATTGATTATGTGTTACAACATATCTTTTCAATGTATACTTATTTCCTTTAATTTGAATACTATTTTTATCAATGGGGTATTTAATATTATATCTCAATTTAGAGAATTGATTTGTTGCATTAAACATTGTGAGGGATTTACCTAAATCTCCCAAATCATAAATTAGTCACAAAGAGTAGGCCCTAGAAAAGTTTGAAGTACCTAGGCCAAGTCAAATTTTTAATTTATCAAGTGATGAAAGATAGATTATAGGTTGTACCAATACTAATGGATCACATTTCATGCATACACTTAAAGGGAGGAACTACATATGATTTTCTTTCCATCCTAAGAGTATTGGATATTTAGATAGAGATAATACATTCATTAAGGAGTGGTTGGGTTCAAATCATCCCATCACTCATCCCTATTTTATGAGATAACCTAGAACAAAAAGTTGAACTAGGGTTTCAAAGTGAATTAAAAATGTTTTATGAACTCATGCACATAATGAAATATTGATTTCATACATGAATATGGTTTATAATTAGGCACAATGACTCATAACAAAAGAGAAATGCATACAAAATTGGGATCAATCTAGTATAAGATAAATGCATATGTATGTGTAGGTATCTAGATCCAAATACCCATTTTCTATAATTGAGTGACTCTGGATCCATTTTTAGTCATTCCTTCTACTTTCACATAGTATTATAACATAACATGTCAATAACAAGACAGGTACATTACAATTATTAGTGATTTCCATAAAAAGTAAATTTCAATAGTTCAATCATACCTTTTTGTAGCATTTATATTTGTTTGTTATATATTATAAATAGTTTATAATTTTATACGTATTTAGGTAATTAATCCAAAATAAGTAAAAAAATTATAGTAATTAGAGATTGAGAAACTCACATAGGATATTCAATGATTATATATATAATATAAGAGAATCATAATTTTTGGAGGTGATTTCATAGACACAAATTTATTAGGAAACATAATTAAAGGTGATGAAATAGTATGAAATATAACATGAGGTTGAATGATTTTCTCCTATGAAGCACAATAGATAATTGCATGTGTGATCTCAAAGGTAGAATAGTTATCTCATGAGGTATTCCATGAAATTTATGTACTTCAAATCATGAAAAAACTTGAGACACCAGTGTAATTCATAAGGAGTGGATCTCAATTTATTATACTATGGTAATCCAAGTAACTAATTATATGATATTTTAATAGGAATGACATAAAACCAAACTAAACAAGTCCAAAGACAAACTATAATTACTATTTTAATTCCACCAAATGGCATTTAGGTAATACCACCATAAATAAGGATTATCATAGTCATGCTAAAAATCACTTAATGTATCCTTGATTAGATGTAAATGAGATAGTAATATTTTTTTTCTAGAACTGTTATTTATTAGAATGCCATGTGTACTATATTGGTGATGGAAAACATATCCATGAATATATAGAGATTATCATTATTATATTCCTTATAAATTATTTCATGGTCATATAATGTAATGAATGTTCTTGTTTTGGATAATTCAAAACCATACCAAATATTTTTTCAATCTCATGCTCATCTGAAATAGTTTAATGTTGTATATATGTTGTCATATGCACATTTTATTGCTTTGTAGTATTATGATTTAGAAATGAATTGGAAAATACTTTAAATAATTCATTAGGTGTTGAAACATATTTTTTAAATTTATAATTATTTCCTTTAATTTTAATTAATTTATTATTAATTAGATATTGAATCTTATACCTCAATTTGAAATATTGATTTGTTGAACATCTAGAAGCTTGATGATAATCACAAAATAAGTTGGGATTATAACTTTTAGTAAATTATTCAAAACTATCTAATTAAAATTTATTTGGTAAATAAATATAATTACATTCAAGCAAGTGGTTAAAAACTTTAGAAGGTGGTATGGTAATGTTGTAAACTAGAAAGTGTTCCTACAAGCAGGAAAGATAATCCTATAATTAGTTTATGAAGCTATGTTGATAGTTTTGGCCTCACTATTGTTTTGAAAATTAGGTGCATTATAAGTCTTAGGTTTGAATGTTTTTGTCCTTTACATTTAAAAGTAGTGGATATAGAATAAAAATATGTACATTGTAATATATTAACACAAATTTAATCTTGATGTTACATAGTGCAAGGAAAAGATTATAAAAAAATTATATGTTTTAAACATGAATTTTATCTTAATTATAAAAACAAAAAATTTTGAGAATATAATTTAAAGATGATTATAAATAATTTAGTGTGACTTTTTTGTAAACATGGTACTAAATTTAAACACAGATAAAAATTATTAGTTCTTTGTTTGATTTTAACAATTTGAGAAAATACAAACTTTGGATTAATGTTTATAGAAAAGTGTGATAAGATAATATTGGAAGAATCATTGAACATATATGTGTTTTGACCTTTTAGGTTTTTACTATGTAAATCCCAAGCTAGATTAAAGGTATGGGTCTATTGTTAATTTGGAATAAAATTGGAGAATATGGTTCTATGGAAATTTCCAAAATTAGTAAGCACAAGGAGAAAATGAACTTATTTGGATGTAAATAGAGTGTTTTACAAATCAAGGTACTAGAAACTGTTGAGTAGACACATAGGAGTCCTTCATATTTTGACTATTTTTTGAGATCTATCTCTAGACATTAGTGGTACTCTTAGGATAGTAGTTCTATGTGGTGTTACTTTTTAATTCCAATGCTAATCTCCTTTCTATCATGATTATCTGTAACTTTGAAGAAAGCTATGGGAGTTTTTAGAGGTCCTATAGGTGATGTAGGGGCTCGTTTATGTCACTATTTTGGTTGAATATTCTTCAAAACCCTAAGGAATACCTACACACATGAAATAATGAATTAATAAAATGTAAAAGGAAAGGAAAAAATTGGGTTGTGGGATGTTATGATGATGTGGAGCAGAACCCCTATTATCCTGGGTGCTGCTTACATTAACCCCAATGTTAGGGGTTTCAGATCACATGTATTTATCCCTTAGGTAATTTGCACCATCAAATTCCATAGTATGATAGAATGGATTTTCCCTAGGCCTTTCTTTAATCAAGCATGAAAAATTATAGGTGTGAAATCTAAGTAGTATGTATAGTATTTAAGTTATACTATTGGTTGATTTTATGTAAAATAAGTGATAAAATAGTAAGTACTAGATGTAAAATGCCTTATTAGGCTATTTATATATGAGTCTATTTGTTTGGAATGTAATACCTTGTTCACTGGTTAATAAGTCATGAAATATATATATATATATATATATATATATATATATATATATATATATATATATATATATATATATATATATATATATATATATATATATATATATATAATATAAAGGTCACAGAAGAAATAAGATTTAAACACAGGTGAAAGGGCCTATCAAAAATTGAAGCTATAAGTGGACACTAGTTCCATGTGGTGCTAATATCTTAAAAGTGGCACTAATGTCCTAATTCTCAAAATATATTAAAAATTAGGGATGATAGGTTAGGGTCCCATAGGATTAGGAAAAGGTGATTTGTGACTATTGGGAGTGTCAAAAATAGGGAAAATAATACACAAGAAAGATAAAAAAGACTCATGATGACCATGTGAACAAGGACTATAACCATAACTAAGAAACTTGTGTGAAATATCAATAAAATACATAGTGCTTGTGGTTTCTTGACCAAATTAGGGTGTTTACATTTTCCCCCTTTTATTATAGTAATGTAATGAAATGGAAGTACTAGAGTGAAGGAAAATAGAGATGCATACCTATAATTACCTATGTAAATGTAATTTAGATTTGGCCCACTTTTTTGCTAGAGAAGTGGATAAGAACTATAGTGTAACATGTGAAGGGAAGCATATGGTGTGAATTTCCCTATACTAAAATTGATTATGTAAACTAAACATGTGGAGAAATAAGGATCACTTTCCCTTACTCTAAATCTGAGTAATGTAAACTAAATTCGTGGAGAAATAAGGCTCACTTTCCTCCACTATAAATCCAAGTATGTAAATTGAATGATGGAAAACAAGGCTTACTTTACCTTGTTTTGAATCTATGTAAATTGGATTTGGTGTAATTTTATGGATCAACCACTATAAATAGTTTTGTGACCCAAAGTGGTGAAAAACTAATGATGATATTGGTGATGATATTGAGTGTAACTTGATATATCTAAAAATGGGGACCAAGAATTTGTACTCTATATTATTCCCCCTAATATTGATATATGAGTGATGTAGTTGTGTATATAAATATCTAAATAAACTAGTATACCTATTTAAGAATTGTATATCTATGTAGAGTGTATATCTTGATACATGTACAGAACCTACAAAAACTTGTGTAGATCTATGCATCTATATATCTAAAAATTTGTGAATTTGAATTCTTATGTAAACCTATGTAGACCCATGCATCTATATATCTGAAAACCTATGAAAATCTATGTAGACCTGTGCATCTATATATCTAAAACATTATGACTTTAAGTGCCTATATAAACCTATGTAGACTTGTGTGTCTATATATATGAAAAATTGTGACTCTAAATGCCTGTGTAAACTTGTGTAGACCCATGTATCTATATATCTAAAAACATATTCATCTAAAATCTTGTGTAAACCTATGTAGACTTGTGTGTCTAGAAATATGAATGTAACTATGTAAGTTTGAAGCAATCTATGCATATTTACCCCTCTTTTAGTGAAATATCCAAGACTGTGATGAGGATATGTAACCAAAAGTGGCAAGGATCAATTGTGTTAGTTTTATTTGGTATATATGAGGTTTGAATAATGTATTGATTATGTTAGAGTTGATAATTTAGTGTGTAGTTGGATAGGTACTTGGTCTATTATATTGTTAATATAATGTGATTTGTTTTGTCATTTTTTAAGTTTGAAAATTATGAGGAGATTGGTTTAACCAATATGAGACATATCATATCATTGTCAATTCTTATGCACAAGAAATGGTTCACGAATCAGAGCTAAATTTTTCAAGATATGGAAATAATAAGAGAATTGTATTAATTAGAAAAATTGGCATGTAGGAATAACCTTAATAATGTAGAATACTTAAGTTATGAATTAAATATGTCACTTTAAATCAATGGAGATTCATTTACATCAATTGAGTTGGAAGTATTCTGAGTTTGAGATAGAGAAACATGTTGAGGAGATAAGGAACTAGTTTGTCACAATATGAGGAGATATATGCACAAATTTAGGCTAGAGTGGATGTTTTCCTGGTAAGGGACTCATACTTTTTCTTGTGTTTATAATTTTTTCTTAATATTTTTGGTGAAAAATGTCTATTTTAGGATTTTTTTTAGATAGCCTATCACTAGTGTCATATTCTTGGTGCTACTATGTAGATTCTAGTGTTATTGTCTAGAGTGTGGTATTACTATCCAATGATATTATCCTCTGGGTAGAACTAGTGTCTAGTAGACCCAAGATATGATGCTTGGAATTTTGAATAATTTTTTACGCATGTTGTTATTTATTGGTTTTAGTTTTCTATTACTAATGTTAGATTTGGTTGTAATTTTTTAGGTTGATGCCTATATGAGGGAGTTCCATATGGGTAAGATGATGGAGTCTATACTAAGTTTTCACTTATTTGATGAAGAGATGGAGGTACTTGAGAGAGAAGGAATATAACATGTTATTTTCGTGGAACTTGTGCCTTGGGATAAACATATGATCACTGCATTATGTGAGAGATGGAATGCAGACACATTTACATTTGAGCAACCTATGGGTGTGATGACTGTGACATTGGAGGATGTAAATCAGATTTTATGGTTACTAGTCTCTAGGAAATGGGTTATATTAAAGGAGGATACTAGTCCTTGATTTATATAACAGGCATCTAGGTACTTCTCTACCATGGCAACAAGGACTCATTTCATAGGTAACTAGAGTGACATAATGTTGACCATGACTGTGATGGTTGATGTTCCATGATTGTAGAAATTTATATCCATGTTGTTGTCATTTATTGCTATGGATTTGAATAGTGTATTGATATCTTACAAGATGTATGAGATAGTTTAGGACATTAATCATCATGACACCATGTGATCTTAGGTTCATACCATGTTGGCTCATTTATATAGGGACCTATATCACTATACATAGGAGATGAGTGGTGGGGGTATCAATGCATCAACATTACTACACTATTAGGCATATGAGAACATAAATTTGATTAGGCTAGTAGCACATCCATGAGATGGATGGGCTTATCTATATGTATTTTCAATGTTATAGAATAATATGGGGTATGCACAAAGGAGTAATACACACTATCTATAGTTACTAAATAGTTTAATAGTAAAGGATATAGTCTGGAGACCCTACAGGGGCTATCAAGGGTATCTTGAGAATATCACACAACTACGGTAGATTCAGGTTAGTTATTGGATACATGATCACTAGGATAATGTATATGAGTGGTTTTAGTATAAGAGGGTTACCCAATAGTTCAATGTTGTACAAGATGTGCCCCCAACAATTGTGGTATGGTTAAGGAGTTCTCAAGATCCTATGAGTATAGGTAGTAGGTTGAGTCCATTGATTATGATGTTGGAGTGACTGAGGCTTATGCATCCTATTGGAGTGACCATAAATGGGTACCTCTATTTCTAATAGGTGGGATGATCGTAGATGAGGTATTAGATGTAGAGCCCTTGATGGATATTGATGACAAGTTAGATATTTATTTTATACATTTTGTGTAAAATTTATTGTGTTTATATAGTATGATTATTATGAATTATGTGGATATTTACATGTGTAGGATATGATTACTATTGGGAGCTTATCATTCAGTCAACACTACATGAGTTGACATGACATATCTTAGATGATGTGGAGGATGGATTAGTAAAGATGGACACTAATCTTGTTAGGGTGTATGCCCATTTGTTTGATCTAAAAGTGATATCAACTAAGGAATTTAGGTGAGTATAAATAGATACAAATGAGTTTTTTGTGAAGATGCAAAGGTTTACCATACATGATCTTTATGATATAGGTAGGGATAGTAGTTATATAGTATATAACTACATATGACTTCAGCTAGAGTATATGGAGTGTAGGGATGATCTTGGAATATATCGAGAGAGAGAGAGAGAGAGAGAGAGAGAGAGAGAGAGAGAGAGAGAGAGAGAGAGAGAGAGAGAGAGAGAGAGAGAGAGAGAGAGAGAGAGAGAGAGTATGTGTAACCATAAATCAAGGTTATATAGAGATAGTGGGGCTTTTATTTCTAGTATTGATTTATTTGACAATGAGTGTGAGGGAGCTGGTCCCAACAATAATGTTCATATTATTGAGTGATGCACCATATTTGTATTGAAATGATACTCTAATTTATATGTATAAATGGTTGTTTTTTAATTTGGCACTATGTGCTAGCAACTATATCTTGTTATATTGCATATATTGTTGTGTTAAATTAGTTTAATTATTTAAAATGTTGATTTTTTCAATTTGTTTCATTTGGGGTAAATTTAATTGATTTGTATATGTTTTATTAGTGTTTGAAGCATATGCATAGGAGATTAAGTTTTTGTATTTTATTAGTACAAGTTTTTTTTAATGTTCCATAAGATGTCTGCATGTATAACATGTGATGGAGATATTCCCTATATAAACTTAGATGGCATGGACAACCAATGACCATACTATTCATGTTGTGTTGATGTAGACATAGACTATGAAATTGGAGTTGCCTGTGATGCACTACTATTATATGATTGTGTAGATATTGATGCAAAAATATTGATTGGTTTATGTTCTAAAATTTTACTCTGAGTTGTATGATTTATTTTGAATATCTTAATTGTTATGTAAACTTAATTTGGGTTATGATCTCTTTATTGATTTCCATCAATCTTTAAATTGAAATTGTGACTTTGGATTGATATTAGTTCTTAAATATATTTATTGGTGTGTATAATAGAGGTATATTCTGAGCTTTATAATTATTTCCATATATTTTTATTAGTAATTTTACTAAAACTATGTCCTTGGGTTTGTATTTATTCATAAATATCTTAATCAGTGTATGGACTAGAGGTGTATTCTAGTCTCTATAATGATTATCATGCATATTTATCAATTGTTTAACTAAAATTATGCCTTTGGGGTTGTAATTATTCCCAAGTATCTTAATTGGTATGCATACTAGAGATGCATTCTAAACTCTATGAATTATTTTCCATCATTGTTGAGGCTATGGTATATGAGATTGCTGATAAATGGCTATCTTAGAATTCATAGGGATTGTACGATGAGTAATGAATGGTTCATTAAAAGGAACATCTAAAGATAACTCTATCATAGAGGATTGTGATCTAGGACTATGTGGTGAATGAGGGCTCGATTCCCCTTATGTAAAATCTATGATGCCTCTACTAACATATTGATTGATGCAAGATTCAAATGCATAGTAATGGTCATCTAAATGTCCATTTATCTAGTGAAAGTGATAATAATGTTTATGTGGTACCTAGTGTAAAGTTGTGGATGATGATTAGTTGAAGTGTGATAATACCCTTAACTATTAGTGTAATCAAGAAGCCATGAGGTATAACCTTATCTAAAAGTTATATAACCCCTCTACATATTATTATGTGCTACTCATTATAGATTATGTTTTTTAGAGTGGCTCTTTTCCCTTACTAAGTATTTTTATTTGTCATTTTTCTTGTAGTGGTGTCTAAATTAGAAGTGGAGTGGGCTCTTGTACTAAATTTGATGACTAAGGTTATAAGGGATCTATAGCCAAATCTGCCTCTAAATGTGTAATTACTAATCCCAACTATACCTCTAATGCTACAGTTATGTTACATAGGAGTCTTAATGATTTATATGTCTGATATAAAAATCTCTCATTGAGAGGATATATCAAACTTCTAGATAATATGTACTACACTTCTAAATCCATTAGTTGATAATTTACCTGATGAAAACAATATTTAAACTATAGAATGTATTCTGATGTAGTCTCTATCTCACCTTGGTGTAATGAAGGTAATATCTCATATGTGACTAGAGGTCCCTTATTTTGTATGTACTATCTAAGAAAGACTATATCTAGCTCCTCATATGTATGTAAAGATCCACTAGGGAGTGTATGGTGAAACCAATCTAGTGTTTTCCCATCTAGTGACTTTGGAAACACTTGTAATATAATTAACTTGTTTGTGATATGAGTCATAGATTTATAATAAGCCTAAAGGTGTAAATATGGATCTCCTTAGCCATCAAAGATAAACAACACTAGTATCTAAAAGTTGTGTGGCAACCTCATAGTCGAGATTATGTGTGGAATAGAGTTATTATGTATAAAATTTCTAATAACCTAATATTTGTATGCTTCATTCTCCAAATTGAGATGATGTGCTTATTTTTTTAAAGCATCTATAACATTCATTAAATAAATTAACACTTGTGATGGTACATTATCATTATCAAGGGGTTCATTTAATTCATAGATTTTATTATTTATTTTATCCATTAGTGCATTATATTGTAAATATTATTTAGAAAGTGTTAGTGTACTCTCAATAACCTTTAGAGGTGTGATAGCTTGGACCTCATTAGATGGAAATGAACTATCATCCTCATTTGGGTTTGTTTGAGAAATAGTCTCTACTATTGTAAGGGGGGTTAAAGGTTATTCAATGATATATTTTAAATTATTAAGTTGTGAAGGATTTGTTGGCCAAATTTGGCCCACATAATAATATTTTGCCTATAAATGGTTTGGATAGATGAATATAGTTTTGGATGGAATGATTAGACTAAAAGTAGGATAATAATATCTCATATTGATTATAAATCTTTTTAAACAATTTAAGAAAGACTAAAGTGCAATTTGTTGATCCTAGAGAAGTAGGCTTGGAAATAAGTCTAGGATTACAAAATGAAAATACCAACAAGTTATCATGGTGTTTCAAGAATTCAAGGGCATGAATCAAGTTGCACAAAGTCTTAGAAGTTCATTGGATCTTTATAAAGATATAACAATTTATTATACAAGTCTAGAAGAACCAAACCATCATAAGCATGTCACATAGAGACAAATAGATCAGTCTAGTTACACATTTGATAGATGAACTTGAAAATTCAAACAAGGTCAAATATTTACATGAGCATGGTGTTTTTCATGCCTTGAACATTCTCTACAAATTATATTTCTTGATGAATTCTCTATTTCAAGATATAAGCTTTTAAAGTTGAACTTGCAGAGTGGGATGTGTGCATAGACATTAAATTTGGACCTCATGAAATAGACATTTGAATTTAAATGTTCCAAGGATTAATGCATGGATAAAAAGTTTCCAAATTATATATGCTAGAGTTAGGATCTAATGGTGATCGAATGATGAATGATTTCAGTGGGTCTTGAATATACAACGAGATGCATTTGATCATGAAATAAAAAATCAAAGGTGACCTCATAGCCAAAAGGTTAGTATATCCTAAGATTAAATGCATGGCTATTAAGTGGAAATATTTTGGTTGCCCATACAAATATCTAATAGCATGTGATGACTAAAAAAGCTAGTGGGTCTAAGATGATCAATGGTACAAAATTTATCACAAAAATTAGGTCTAATGGTGAGTGATGGGTTAAAAGGTTAGTGAATATTGAAGATAAATACATAGGTGACAAGTGTATCAATTGAATTAAACTAGAAAAAATCTATGGATGGCATCTATTCATATAGAAGAGAATCAATGGTGAGTGAGAGGTCAAAGAATCAGTGTATCCTAGGGATACATATGTAGTTACCAAGTGTCAAAATTGTGGTAACTACTACATAAATCAATGGTGCACATGTGAAGCCCCTATCAAGATTGATGGTTGATATCAAAATTTGAATCTAGGAGACTTCAAATGGAGGTTGAATATGATTTAGGTCAAACTAAGTGCAATGTTTCAAAGGGATATAACACCATTAGAGCTTGGTCTAATTCCATTAAGCAAACATAATTATACATTGAAGGTTGTTTATGGTGAAATTCTATTACTGTCAATGTTTATAAGTATGATAGGTTGTTTAAACCTAATATAGTTCAAGAATGTATTTATGCAACCTACTGGTCTGCATTGATATTATATCTATATGAAAACCAATAAATGAGGTTAGTTTTCAGTCTATAGTAAGACCTATGATTAGATATTGAAGTAGCGGTAGATATGAATGGTTATGAACAAGTGTCTCATATTTTACATGGCCACATCCTCGATAAGTAGGTACTTACCACCAATCAAAGTAGAAATGGCATGGATATATTTAGATTCAAGGTATGAGGACTCTATCCTTATAAGTGAAAGAAAGTGTAAGGTAGGATGGAAGATCAAAGCAAGGAGATCTGATGGTTAGAGAAACAATGGAACATTTATATATTTTCAAAGCCTTTTAATCATAATTGGATAAAAAATGGTTTAAAAATCAAGGATGGTAGCAAAATTAATAATCTTGGATGGTGTGCTTCCCCTCTCTCTCCCCTTTCTCCTATATCTCTTATTCTTTTCCATTTTTTAAATCTCTCTTTCACTTTTGATAAAAAAATTCTCTCTCAATTCTGGAAGAGTAGAGACTCTCATTTGATAAGGCTAAACCCTATCAAAATTTATATGAAATAACTATTGAACCAATAAAGTCTTTATCTACCTATCTCTCCCCTCTGAATTGATTTTTATAAAAGATTATGCATGATGGCATTGTGAAGGAGAATATTTCATGCCCACTATCCTTTCTTGCTCATTTCTATGTGTCTTCAAGTTAGTTGTAGGTCTAAGTTAGTGTTATTTCTATCATTGATGCAAGATCAGTTAGTTTTAGAACTAATCTTTTCATTCATTCATTACTTCATAAACTTAGTTTATGAAACACTTATTCAACTAGCTAGTTTTGTGAGATTGTGTGAGCTGCCATTACCTTTTGTTTCCTTAGTGTTTACTTCATGCTTATGTGATACTCATATTTACTTGGTACCTCACCTGCTTAATTTTATTAGAATCCCTATTTCACCTTTTATAACCCTTTTACTAGTGAAAACATTAGTATAGGTGATCCATCAAGAGGAAGTCAACCTTTTCTAGAGGTCCAACCCTACCATAGGTGACCCACAACCTAGGGTTATTCCCATAATGTAGCTCAATTGGAGATATCCTGAATAACCCTCTCCAAGGGTGTAAATTGATCCCAAAATAGGATTATCACATATTGGTTGAGTAGAAGGTCATTTAATCTCTAATGAATGGAAATTATGCACATAAGCATAAGTGTGTGTGTGTGTGTGTGTGTGTGTGTATTTACATGTGACCTATTATTTGGTTGAACAAGAGAGATATGTGAGGTAAGAGATGAATTAGAATTTGTGGATTTTATTCCATCTTCATAATAATCACAATAATCATCATTATCCCATGTTTCATAAAAAATAGAATTTAATTCATTTTAAGAAGTAAGAGTATAAGAAGTATCATCGACATGCTCATTAAGATAAAGAGAAGGTGAATATTTTAAATTTTTAATATTATGAAATTTATCATCACATGTAGGTGTAATGTAAGGTAGTTTTTAACTTGATATGTTTTATATGCAAGCATGATTATCACTTTCTATTTTAGAATCAAGGGAAGGAGAAGTAATAACCATGTTTTATTTTTTCACATTATGACATATAGGAGAAGAGTTAGAAACATATACATTATGTATTTATTGAAAATAATAATTTTTATTGATTTTGACATGTTAAGGAGGGTGATAAAATAATTTCATCTACCTTAGTTTGTTCATTGTTAAGAGGTGTATTATCCTTTGTATTTTCTTTTTCAAATGTAATTGAGAAGGGTGAATAAGATGCATTATTCCTATCTACTTTAATTGAAGCATGCAAAAGTGATTTTTGTGTAGTGGGCTTATATTGATTTAATTAAAATAACTAAGCAGACAAAGTAGTTGAAAATCTAGGATCACATTGGAATAAAACACTACCAATAAGAGGTTCTTTTGGAATTATATTGTTAATTTGATTTTTTGGTGTATGATAAGATCAATAAGAAATAAAATATGATGTATCTACTACATACTCATGTTCATTTTTATTTTCATGCTCATAATAATTCTAATATACATCATTATAAAAATAGTCATAATCATCATTATAAATGAAGTCATTATTATGCTCTAATGTGAAATCTTGAAAATTAGTCCATTAATTATTATAATCATGAAATAAATTCAAGAGTACATCTAGTGGATGAGGGTTAGAAGACTTTTTAGATGTCATTTTAAAATTTTCAAATAAGATAGTGTAAAAAAAGAATAATAAATAAATAAGAGGTAGAATGTAATCTAACATAAATATGTGTGTAATGTGTGAATGTTTGGAAAAATGTTTTTAATAAAAAATAAGATTGTGATTTAAACCCTAATTATTATTATTTGTATGTATGGGAGCGTAATATGAATAACCCTCTCCAAGGGTGTAAATTGATCCCAAAATAGGATTATCACATATTGGTTGAGTAGAAGGTCATTTAATCTCTAATGAATGGAAATTATGCACATAAGAATGTGTGTGTGTGTGTGTGTGTGTGTGTGTGTGTGTGTGTGTGTGTGTGTGTGTGTGTGTGTGTGTGTGTGTGTGTGTGTGTGTGTATTTACATGTGACCTATTATTTGGTTGAACAAGAGAGATATGTGAGGTAAGAGATGAATTAGAATTTGTGGATTTTATTCCATCTTCATAATAATCACAATAATCATCATTATCCCATGTTTCATAAAAAATAGAATTTAATTCATTTTAAGAAGTAAGAGTATAAGAAGTATCATCGACATGCTCATTAAGATAAAGAGAAGGTGAATATTTTAAATTTTTAATATTATGAAATTTATCATCACATGTAGGTGTAATGTAAGGTAGTTTTTAACTTGATATGTTTTATATGCAAGCATGATTATCACTTTCTATTTTAGAATCAAGGGAAGGAGAAGTAATAACCATGTTTTATTTTTTCACATTATGACATATAGGAGAAGAGTTAGAAACATATACATTATGTATTTATTGAAAATAATAATTTTTATTGATTTTGACATGTTAAGGAGGGTGATAAAATAATTTCATCTACCTTAGTTTGTTCATTGTTAAGAGGTGTATTATCCTTTGTATTTTCTTTTTCAAATGTAATTGAGAAGGGTGAATAAGATGCATTATTCCTATCTAATTTAATTGAAGCATGCAAAAGTGATTTTTGTGTAGTGGGCTTATATTGATTTAATTAAAATAACTAAGCAGACAAAGTAGTTGAAAATCTAGGATCACATTGGAATAAAACACTACCAATAAGAGGTTCTTTTGGAATTATATTGTTAATTTGATTTTTTGGTGTATGATAAGATCAATAAGAAATAAAATATGATGTATCTACTACATACTCATGTTCATTTTTATTTTCATGCTCATAATAATTCTAATATACATCATTATAAAAATAGTCATAATCATCATTATAAATGAAGTCATTATTATGCTCTAATGTGAAATCTTGAAAATTAGTCCATTAATTATTATAATCATGAAATAAATTCAAGAGTACATCTAGTGGATGAGGGTTAGAAGACTTTTTAGATGTCATTTTAAAATTTTCAAATAAGATAGTGTAAAAAAAGAATAATAAATAAATAAGAGGTAGAATGTAATCTAACATAAATATGTGTGTAATGTGTGAATGTTTGGAAAAATGTTTTTAATAAAAAATAAGATTGTGATTTAAACCCTAATTATTATTATTTGTATGTATGGGAGCGTAATATGAATAACCCTCTCCAAGGGTGTAAATTGATCCCAAAATAGGATTATCACATATTGGTTGAGTAGAAGGTCATTTAATCTCTAATGAATGGAAATTATGCACATAAGAATGTGTGTGTGTGTGTGTGTGTGTGTGTGTGTGTGTGTGTGTGTGTGTGTGTGTGTGTGTGTGTGTGTGTGTGTGTGTGTGTGTATTTACATGTGACCTATTATTTGGTTGAACAAGAGAGATATGTGAGGTAAGAGATGAATTAGAATTTGTGGATTTTATTCCATCTTCATAATAATCACAATAATCATCATTATCCCATGTTTCATAAAAAATAGAATTTAATTCATTTTAAGAAGTAAGAGTATAAGAAGTATCATCGACATGCTCATTAAGATAAAGAGAAGGTGAATATTTTAAATTTTTAATATTATGAAATTTATCATCACATGTAGGTGTAATGTAAGGTAGTTTTTAACTTGATATGTTTTATATGCAAGCATGATTATCACTTTCTATTTTAGAATCAAGGGAAGGAGAAGTAATAACCATGTTTTATTTTTTCACATTATGACATATAGGAGAAGAGTTAGAAACATATACATTATGTATTTATTGAAAATAATAATTTTTATTGATTTTGACATGTTAAGGAGGGTGATAAAATAATTTCATCTACCTTAGTTTGTTCATTGTTAAGAGGTGTATTATCCTTTGTATTTTCTTTTTCAAATGTAATTGAGAAGGGTGAATAAGATGCATTATTCCTATCTAATTTAATTGAAGCATGCAAAAGTGATTTTTGTGTAGTGGGCTTATATTGATTTAATTAAAATAACTAAGCAGACAAAGTAGTTGAAAATCTAGGATCACATTGGAATAAAACACTACCAATAAGAGGTTCTTTTGGAATTATATTGTTAATTTGATTTTTTGGTGTATGATAAGATCAATAAGAAATAAAATATGATGTATCTACTACATACTCATGTTCATTTTTATTTTCATGCTCATAATAATTCTAATATACATCATTATAAAAATAGTCATAATCATCATTATAAATGAAGTCATTATTATGCTCTAATGTGAAATCTTGAAAATTAGTCCATTAATTATTATAATCATGAAATAAATTCAAGAGTACATCTAGTGGATGAGGGTTAGAAGACTTTTTAGATGTCATTTTAAAATTTTCAAATAAGATAGTGTAAAAAAAGAATAATAAATAAATAAGTGGTAGAATGTAATCTAACATAAATATGTGTGTAATGTGTGAATGTTTGGAAAAATGTTTTTAATAAAAAATAAGATTGTGATTTAAACCCTAATTATTATTATTTGTATGTATAGGGGCCTAATATGTAGATCTAGGGTTTTGATTTAAGGTTGTGTTGAAAATATTTAAATTAAATTAAATAAATAAAACCCTAGTATAGGATTAATTAAATTAGCTAGGTTAGACTAAAAAAATTTAAAATTAGGTTTTTATAAGCCTAATTTAATGTATACAATTTAGAGAAGGTAAAGCCTAAGGAGAAATAGGTTTTTGAGGCAATATTCAAAGTAAGATGGATTCACATTGGGTTCATAATTTTTTTAACCTTTTAGGGTTTTATTGTGTATATCCTAAGATAGATTAAAGGGATGGGTCTGTTGTCAATCTAGAATAAAATTATAATTTATTGATTCTATGTAACTTTGCAAAAATAGTAAGCATAAGGAGCAAAGGAATTTATCAATATGTACACAAATTTTTTCTCAAATCAGGGTATTGGAAAAGGATAAGAAAATACAAATGAGTCTCCCATATTTTTAATATTATTCAAGATTTGGGTTCAAGCAATAGCACCCATATTAGGATAGTAGCACCATATGGTGTTAGTGTCTAATCTTGACACTAATGTTCTTTCTGTAGTGACTATCCATAACTTTTATGAAAGGTATGGGAGTTTTTATAGGTCATGTAGGTGATTTTATGCTGCATGGGCATCATCTATGCTACACACATGAAATAATGAACTAATAAAATTTGAAATTAAAGTAAAAAATTGGGTTGTGGATGTTATGATTATGAAGAGGAGAACCCTTGTCCTAGACACTACCTACATTAACCCCAATGCTAGGGGTCTCAAATTATATTTAGTTATCCATTAGGGAATGTGCATCATCAAATTACATTATATACCATAATTAATTTTTCTTAATCCCTTCTTTGATCAAGAATGAAAAAGTCTAGGTGTGAAATCTAAGAAGTATGCCAAGTATTTGAGTTATACTATTGTTTGGTTTTATGTAAAATAAGTTCCAAAATAATAATTTATAGATGTAAAATGACTTATGAGACTATTTATATAGCAGGATATTTGTTTTTAATATAATACCTTGTTTTTTGGCTAATAAGTCATGAAAAAGATATAAGAAACATAAAAGGAGGGTCACAAATGGGCTAGGACTTAAACATGGTAGAAACACCCATCTAAAATTGAATCCACAAGTGGACACTATCACCATGTGGAATTTTTGTCTTGAAATTGGCACTATAGTCTTAAGGACTAAAATAGAGAAAAAAGTAGGGATGACAGGGTAGGGTTCCTAGGACTTGGAAAAGGTGACTTGTGACTATTGGGGGTATCAAAAATAGGTAAAATAAAACATAAGAAAGATAAAAAGACTCAACATGACCATGAAAACAAGGAATATAACCATCACTAAGACCCTTATGTTAAATGGAAACAAAATACATAGTACTTATGGTTTATTGACCAAATTAGCGTGTTCACAATAGGTAAATTCCATATAGGGTGTAAAAATTGTCTAAGGCATGGCCTTTTAGAATTATAGGAGATAATTTGGTCATAATTAAATTATCAAGATGAAAACCAAAGAAATATCTATAATAGCCTCTATTATGATGTAATGGATCCCCATTTACACTATATAATATAAACTTAGGCACTTGAAACAAAGTAAGGGGTGAACAAGAACTAGATATAGCCAAAAGGTTGTATAATATGTCACAAGATGAAATTAATTTTTTATATGCTTTAGATAATTTCACAAGTTATAAGTGAATATCATCAATTCATTTTAATAAAAAAGTAGTGGATCTACCATTAGGTGTAGGATTAGTATGGGTATGCATGTATTTATGAATCAATGCCTTATTTTGATTAACATTAGTTTTAATGATGACATGATTTATATTTTTTACTATGTCCAAGACCAAGGGATATAATATATGAGTGTAATCATGGATGCACATTGGTCATCGGATTAGTAGTAGTAATAATGATATAGGCCTTATGTTATATAGTAATATTAATACAAATATAAATATGGGGTGTATTATTATTTGGACGAAAATAAGTACCAATAACAACATGAGAATCACTAACCTCACCACCTAATGTAGAAGTAGAGCCTATAATGGGTGGATTCATATCATGTAATCCATTTGTATAATTACATAAGTAAAATATTATTTATTCATAACTATTTGTTGTGAAAATTGTAAATTTTATTATAAAAAGTTCCAAACATTAAGGATGATTGGTAATTTTATATTTATAATTAGTAATGGTAGAAACTTTACATTGATTAAAATCATCTAAAATATCTTGGTCATAATTTTCATCAAAAGGAGGTAAAATGTACTCTACTATCAAACAATGTGACATTGAGACCAACATCAAACATGAGATGAGGAATCTCACTATAATTACCATGATCAATGTAATATGAGAACAAATAAAATGCACTAATATCAAATTTTGATTTGAAAATTGAGAGGATGGAACCTTAGAAAAAACATGAAATATAAATTCACTCAAGGAACAAAGTTATGAGTTTGAAATTTTCAAAAATACTAGATGTAAATCTAAAACATAAAGTGAAAAATAAATATAGATTTTATAAAAAATATGTAAAATAAATATGCGGATCTAAAATTAGATATGAAAAATTAAAAAAATAGTCCTAAAACCCTAATTTTAATATTCATAATATATATCCATTCTAAGAACATAGGTGTTCACAAATTATATTTTTATTTTATCTTATTTTAAATTTAGTAGTCTAAACAAGTTAAAAATTGACATTAATTCATATTGTATAATATATGTCAAAATTAAGTAAACTTGAATATAAATAGAAGATTATTACTTATTTTGTACAACTAATATTTATGTAAATGATCTTGAAGACATGGTACTTATATTTTTAGGTTTTATTCTAGTATGCGACTATGTACAGTCATCAACAATGATCTATAATGGGTTTGTGCTCACTAAGATATGGAAATTGAGTGTTATAAATTGTTGGGATGAGTTAGGAAATACTTGAAATTCTATGGAAAATTCATATTTATATTCTCAAATGTATTTTTAATTATGAGATATTTTTTATTATTCCAACACAGATTATTTCATTTTCCTATAAATAGGTATCATGCATAATATCAAGAGTTTGGGACTATAAATAGGTTTATATTCATATTATTTTATCTCAAACCCCTAACTCAAATTTTGAAATACTTTCTCCATTTTAAATGGGCAATAAATTATGGGTTGAGTTGACCTCAACCATTCCCCACTAGGTGGCTAAGATCTTCCTACATTCCAATAATCAAATGAGGGATCAATTCACATGCACCTATCCCTCTTTTATGTGTGTGAAATCAATGTAATAATAGAAAGTGATGAAACCTTGTGTTGATTTTTATACTTGAAAGATGTTTTTTCAGTTAATATTTAAATAATATTCAAACTTGGGTTGAAGCTATTATTCTATGTAATTTTCAAAATTTGATGATTTATGATAGTTCCTCAAATATGTGTGAATGCCATAATGAATAATAGATGTGTTCTTGATACGTTATATATAGGAATATGCTTAGGCTTGATGTGTATAAATAGATGACTCTTTGGATAACTAACCTCTAAAATAACATGTGAAATTTATAGTATGACATAAAAGAAGATTTTAAATTTGGGGAAATATATATTAAAGATTACATGGATGATTCCAACCAAGGAAGATGAATTTAGTAAATGTATCTATTTGACTATGATTGAAGGTGTCTAGTAAATAATAAATTATGATATGAGACTAGGAAATAATTTGAGCAAGTGAATTAGTTATTTAGGAAAAAACTATGGGAACATTGTGTGTGAATGCCAATAAATAATAGAAAGGCTAGGAGAGAGTTTGATTAAGAGTTAATTGTGTATTCACAAGTCATATATAGTAAGGTTTGCTAAAAACTAACTGCTAAGTTTTTTTTTACAAATTCAAGTGTCTACATTTCCCCCTATTTTATTATAGTATTTAAATTTCTAGAGTTAAAGGATATAGTGACATACCTGAATGTAACCACAATAAGGTTTCTTTAGGTATGTGTTTAGTGTTAATCCTTATCTATGAAAAGCCTACAATAATACATGTAGAAATCAATGTTTACCTATGATATGCCATTTGAATTAAAACAATGATCATATTTTAAATTATATTAAAAATGGACAAATATACCTATATGCATGTGAATAAATTTTCCTTTTAGAATTAGTGTAGAATGGGTTCATTATGCCCCATGTATATGTTGGTTTTAAAATCATGGGTTGAGTTTGAAATGTCTCAGCCCTTATTGGATATGGAATAGTGATTATAAGTTAAGTATCAAAAAACCTAAACAACAGTAATAATTATAGTTTTTTAGAATGAGACTTGACATGAGTTCTATTAAACATGAGTAAAACCTAATTATCTAAGTAGGTTTATAAATCATCTACTAAAAATGAATTGTATCATTCAATTTTAGTAATTCTTGAGTAAATATGAGTAACACTTATGTAAATAATATGAGTAAATAAAACTATAGAATTCCTAACATATGTATTGCATATTCCCATACTATGATAACATGTGTAAAATGATTCGTGTAATCTATGTGAAAATATTATAATGTCTATGAACTGGGAACATATGTCATGCATATACCCCTAATATAATAACCTATTTAATTTTAGCCATGTAGTTTGTGTAAAAGTATCATATAATCTATAAGTTGGCACTAATAATAATATATAGTAACTAACATATGCCCTAAATATGATCCTAATCTATGTGAAATCTATAATAAGATGAGTTAATAATATACTAATATGTGTAAACATGTAATAATTTGTGTATACTATAATAATATTTGTAAGCTTGCACCAATATCAAATAATTTTTTCTTAAATTTGGAATATGTCTATCTATAAAGGACTTAATCTCTAAGACAAGCCCACTATGTATACCCTTTCTAAGGTAATGAATTTATCATAGGAATTAATTATCTTGTAAGCAAAGATTTATACACATAATAGTATATATAAAACATGTAAGCATTTAAATCATATGATAACATGATTATAATATGTTATCATATAAATAATAGATCATATGAGCATATATGAAACATGTATCTTAAGGAATACACATATCATAACAAGTAGATATATCAATGAGACACACAATAATAAGTCATCATAGTAATGATCATGGAATAATTGATTAATAAATACATATAATATGAAAACAAATATATCAAGGCATCTTACATAAAAAATGCTTGTATGATATGGATTATGGCATCACAAGATTAAGAGATAATCCCTAATATATCCACACACAGTCGTAGAGTCACATGAAATTTCATTATCATGAAACATAAAAGAGATCATAGGATCACATAGTTTCTCATAGAGTAAGATTAAAATGGATAATAATTAATATCATGTAGAGTAAGAGTCACATAATGAAATATTCAATCATAAAATAAGTCACACAATGAACATTTAATGTCATCTAGAGTCATAGAGAAAGAGTTAAACATAAAAGGAAACACATAATGAACACCCAATGTCATAAAGAGTCACATAATGTAATATGTAACAACATTAATAATGCATTATATAATCAAGGTTAATTTGCACAATCAATGTCTCTAATCAATGAACATAGAAAAATATAATACCCATAACTATTTTAACCTTTTAGGATTTAATGAATGTAAATCCTATGTTGTTAAAGGGATGAGTTTAAAAATAGCCTAGAATGAAAATTAGAGATAATTGATTTGACAGGACTTTCCCAAAATAGAAAGGATATAGAGAAAGATCACTTATTTGGATTAAAACATGTATTTTCTAGTTTAGGAGGCTAAAACACGCTGGAGAAATAGCTAGGTGCCTTTCATTTTTTGAATATAGATAAAATATAGCTTTGAATAGTAACACCCTTATATGGATATTAGTTATATACAGCACTAATGTCCAATTATGGTTCTAGTTTCCTTCTTGGAGGATATCTCTAGAACTTTTAAGGAAGCTATGGGTGGTTTTGGGGGACCTGTAGGTGGTTCTATGTCTTTTAAAAGCTCACATATGTCACTTTTTTGTTGAATATATTCCAAAAACCTAATGAGTACTTTCACACATGAAATAATAATAAGATCAAATGCAAAATAAAGGAAAAAATTAGTTTGTGGGATATCATGAATGTGCGGAGTAGAACCCTTATTATCTTGGTTGTTGCCTACATTAACCCTAATGCTATAGGTTTTAGATCACACGTAATTCTCAATTATGTAATGTGGATAATCAACACACATATTATGCTAAAATGAATTTCACTTAGGCCCTTATTTGATCAAGCATATAATGTCTAGATGGAATAGTTGAGTAGTATGTAGAGTATTGAGTTGTACTATTGATCAATTTTATGTAGTTATGTGCCAAAATAGTGAGTGTTAGATGTAAAATTCCTTTTGAGGATATTTATATATAAGGAGCTTTGAATTGAATGTAAGACCTTCTTCACTGAATGATAAGTCATAAAAGAGTGATAAGAGAAGGCTCAAGGTAGGGTTAGGATCCAAAACATGGGATAAAATGATTGGTAGAGACTAGATCCATAATTGGAAACTAAAACCACATGGTGTTATTATCCTAAAAATGGTGATAGTGTCATGAGGCCTATAAACAGAGTTAAGACAAATAATGATAGATTAGGGGCACCTGTGATTAGGAGGGGGTGAATTAAGACTATTAGGGGTGAGATAAATAGGGAAGATAAGAAGATAAATATTAAAATACCCAAAATGACCATGTGAAAAATGGATATATTCATCACTAAGACTTTCATATTGAAGAGAAACAAAATGCATAGTGTTTATGGTTGCTTGACAAAATTAGGGTGTAGAAAATTTACCCCTTTCAATTATAGTAATGTAGTGAAATGAAAGTAGTAGAGTAAAATAAAAATGAGAATGCATAATTGTGATCACCTATATTGATGTGTACTAGACATGGATCACTTCTTGGCCAAATAAGTGGACTCAATTTAGAGTGAAATATGTTAAGAGGAAATCCATAATGTGAATGTATTCTAAACTAAATCAATATAGTGAATTGAATCATGATGAACAAGACCCTATTTTCCCCCACCTTGATATTTGGACTAAATTTGATTATGTAAACTGATTATGTGGAGAAATAAGGCATGCTTTCCTCCATTCTAATGTGTACGATGAGTCTGAGTATGTAAATTGAATATGTGTATAAATAATAACCTACTTCCCCCACTATGATGTATGTAATGATTTTGATCAAAATCAATGAAACCCTAGTGGTATCCTAGTGACATCTTCTTGATGATCTGAGTGTAACCTAACAATCTATAAATATAGATCAAGGACATGTTCTCTACATCATGTCCCCAATCCTAAATCTAAGTAATGTAGTTATGTATCTAAACATTTATATATCTAAATCAAAATGTATATCCAATCAAAATTATATATCTAATTCAAACTATATATCTAGGTTAGACTATATATCTAAGCCAAACTGTATATCTAAACTAAACTATATAACTAAACCAAACTATATATCTATGTAAACTTAAATATCTTAGTCAAAAGTTATATCTAAGTTAGATTGTATATATGAGCCAAATTATATATTTAAATCAAAATGTATATTTTTGTAAACCCATTTATATGAATATTTCTATTTGAGTGAACTTATGTGTCTAAATATTTGTATCTTTGAGTTAAACTACATATTTATGTAAAACTGTGTATCTACATCAAAGACATGTATCTGAATATTTGTATCTTTGAGTACACCCATGTGTCTAAATATATGTATCTAAGTGAAAATATATATCTAACACTCTATATCTAAGTGAACCTATGCATCTGAATATGTGTATATTTAAATAAATTTATGTGTATTTCCCCCTTTTTGGTGAGAGAGTCAAGACTAAGGTAAGGGTGTCTAACCAAATGTGGTAATGATCAGATGTTCTAGTATGGATTAGTAGGGGTGATTTTTTAAGTTTGAATAGCTTATCTATTGTGACAAACTTGATTATTAAAATTGGTAATGGATGTTTGGTTTATGTTGAGTTTATTATAATAAAATTATTATTTGTCATTTTTTAGAGTTAAATGTGATCAGGATATTACTATAACTAATATAAGGTGAGGCAATTTAAGGTCAAGTCCCACATGAAATAAAAACTCAAAAATTAGAGTTATGGTTCTTTAAATATCACATTGGTAAGAAGTTGGTATTGGTTGGTGAAATTGGCATGCAAGTTAAACCTTATTAAGGTTAAATTTTATAAATGTGACTTAAATAGATAATTTGATTAGTTTGACAATTCATTTGAATCATTTAAGTTGATAGTTATTATTTATTCTGAGCTAGAGAATATACCAAGGAGATGAGGAGTGACTTTAACCTAGTATTAGGAGGTGGAAGTGTTTATCTAGGATGAAGAATAGCTTACCCTAGAAAGATCCTATACTTTTTCTTATTTTTATCATTTTAATTACATGTTTTACTATTTTGATTAAAAATTTGGTAGTTTAGGGCCATTTTATGGAAATGTGGCATTTTTGTCCTAATATTGGCACTAGTGTCCACAACATGGCACTAATGTCCTCGATATGGTGTTATTGTTCAACACTATTATCTTGTATATAGTGTTAGTGTCAATTAGTCCTAGATTATGGTGTTAGATATTATTGAATGGTGTTTGATTCCTTTTGATGTCTATTGATATTATATTTTACATTGTTAATGTTATATTTGGTTATATTTTTTTAGGTTGATGCATGCATGAGAGAGTTTTAAAGTGGTCTAATGATGGATAACTTAAAGTGTTTGCCCCTAAAAGAGTTGATATGGATGTGTTTGAGAGAGTTGGTCTGAGTCTCATGGCATCCTTAGATTTTTTCCCCTAGTATAAACACATGATGACTTCATTATGTGAGAGGTGGAATGAAGATACCTACACATTCTAGTTGCCTACTAGGGACATGACTATCACCCTAGAGGCTTTGTATATAATCAAATGGTTATTTTTTACTAGGCAAAGATCCATGTTATAGGCATATATAGGTGATCAAGCCATATAATAGGTGGTTAGGTATTTTTTGATGTTTATAGGTACCCATTGTACAGGGAGCCAAAATGATATAGTATTATTACTATTTGTCACAATAGATGTTCTACAATTGTATAAGTTATTAGTTATTTTATTTTATTTATTTATGATTGTAGATGGGAGTGGGGTATCGATATCTTATGGGATGCATGAGATAGTATAGGGAATAGAGGAGCATAATACCATATATTCATGGGGTTAGACTATGTTAGCCCACTTGTATCAAGACTTATACCATTTTATGTAGGAGATGTATGGTAGAGGTATTGGATATGCCACTTTATTAAACTATTAAGCATATGAGCATATAACAATGAGTATACTAATGTTGCATCTATGAGGTGATTGTGATCACCCATAATTATTTGCATAGATGTGGATTGGGATGACCTATATGGCTAAGAGGAACATGATGTAGTATTGGTAGGTGATAGATAGTTTAATGGCCTAAGAAATTATCTGGAGGCCCTATAAGGGCTATGTGGGATGGATTGATGGTGATTCTCATTTGAGATAGGTTCGAGTGAGTTTTTGGATGCATGAATGTTGGGTCACTTTATATGGGAGGTTCTACTATGAGTGAGTGACACAATAGTTTGGTGTTATTCAAGATGTGCCCCAAGTGATAATGGTGTGGTTAATGAATATTCATGCTCTAATGAGGATAGGTAGTAGGCATAGACCATTGATTATAGAGTTAGCTCTGATTCTATTAAGAGAGTAGGATTTAGTGATTATCATACTAGATGTGGATGATGTAGGATCTATTGATGCCTATACACCTTGGTGAAGAGATCATATATGGGCACCTCTGTTTATGAGAGGTGGTGTCATTATAGAGTATGTTCTAGGTGTGGATCATAATAGGGCTATCAATGGTAGGTTAACATTGTATGATTTTATATTATGTTTATTTTAATACTTATTGACTTGGTTAAGTATCTGATGCATTGTGTCAACATGTACAAGTTTAGGTGATGATGAGTATTAGGAGACTACCATCAAGTCTATGTTCTACATATTAACATGGCATATTTTTTATGATGTCATGGATGATGTACTAGTGGATCGGTCCATAAATGTTATTGGTGATGATGTTCATTTGTTTAATCAATATTATATAACTACTTTGGCCTATAAACAAGTAGTTAAATACATAGATGAGGCACACACAGACTTGTTTGGGTGGACCATGCCTACACCTGATTCTCAAAGTGGGAAAAGTATCTAGATAGTGGATGATTACATACATCTACAATGAAAACATGTAGATTATATGTTCTAGATGGGTATGTATCATGAGAAAGAGAGTATACATATTCATTTATTGAGTTCATGAAAGGGTAGTGGGGCTTTTAATTCTAGTATGGATTTGTCTGAGAGTGAGGTTGAAGAGGTTGGTATTATTGGTCATATTCTTATTATTGAGTGATCTATAATATTTGTATTGAAATTATGTTCTAAGTTACATATGATTGTTTGTTACTATATGGGCATTATGTATATTGGTATCTTGATCTGGTTATATTGTGCAGGTTTACACGTGTTTAATTATTTTGATTATGTTAAATGGTGATATTGGTACATGGTATTTGTTTAAGTAATGATGAAGATTTTTTAATCTATTTACAAATGTTTAAGTAGACATGTGTAGTGGAATTGTCACCTAAATTATTTCTTGGACCATTCATCCCCCCTTAAGAAGCAATGGTCCCCAATGCATCAATATTCATCATTAGGTATGGAAGTTGTGTCTTAATTTTATTCTCTATGAGCCACTCACCTTGGTGGCTAAGTTGGCCCCTTTGGACCACATGATAAAGTGGAATAAAACATCCTCTTATTGTCTTCATCTAGGTATCCACAATCTGATCTTCTATGGATCAAGCTCATCAATGTCTAGTTGTTCTACTATGACTAAAGTGTCCAATAGAGGTGGATGATATGGTTTGAGGAGCTCTACATTAAATATTAGATGCAGACTAAGGTAGGCTAGTAGGTTTAACTCAAAATCATTTCTCCAAATTTTCTAGTGATGGTGTAGGGACCATATTGTAAAGGCCAATTTCTTTTGTGTGGGATAGAAAGTCATTCCTTTTAAAGATGAAACTAAACCTTGTCACCCATAATAAAATGGTGTGCACTATTATGTTTGTCATGGTGTTCCTTATACTTCTTGTTCATCTTCTCCAAGATGTCATGAACCTACTACTAGATGTGTTACATTTGTTAAATGAACATTATTGGTTTTGCTACCTCAGATCTCCCATGAGGTGTGTATTCCATGGTGGAGAATGGAATGGCTATATCAATTGGTCCCATGGGTTGGAACGCAAAGCATACTTGAAATGAATTGTGCTTGGTCAAGTTGTGCAAGGCCCAATTGTATCCATGTTGTATGAAAAGAAGCCCCTCATCCCATGTGCATGGATGTTTAGACTGATACATATAAATCATATGAATAACCAGGTGGTTCACCACTTCTATTTAACCATCATTCTATAGATGGAATGCTCTAGAATTCATCAGCTTGGTATCCATCATCTTCCATAGAGTGGACTAGAAGATGCTCAAGAACCTACTATCTGTATTTGAGACAATGGACTTGGGGAGACCAAAATGGAGCCATACATGAATAAAATATAGTCAAGCATTTTATTTAATAGATATATTCTTTTTACAATAAATCATGATAGCCATTTTTGAAAAATGATCAACTACAACAAAAATACAGTCCTTAAAATGTTTTAAATTGGGAAAACTTGAGAGAAAATCCATTGAGATAGATTCCCAAGGTGTGGTTAGTTATAGAAATGGCATGTACAATCCTTAATTCTTATTTGTTGGCTTGGATATCATACATGGGGTGAAATATTTGAGGTACCTTTCCACATCCTTCTACATATGGGGCTAGTAGAAGTGTTTTTCAAGAACTACCAATGTCTTCTCTACACCAAACTATCCAGCTATCCTACTAAAATATGCTTCCCATATCATCTTCTATTACTTATTAGCTAGAACACAGACATGGACCATGTGTTAGAGGACATTATCTTAAAAATATAGATAAATGACATGTTTACCTTCTTGAAGCACCTAATATGTATCAAAAACGGTAGGATATACTTCATACAGAGCACCCTGAGTGGTAGTCTCATGTCCACATAGGTCAAGAACTATTGTGAGTACAGTAATTGATGGGCAATTTAGACAATATATGGTCTTATTTGAGTTCGCCTTTTTATGTTTGATTATTAGATAGAATTTTTATAGATATATGGCCCACTTTTGGTGCCTCTCATTTATTAGTTTTCTCTATGTTTAGATGAATTCCAATGGTATATGATCAATGTGGATGACTTTATCTTTCCCTAAGATGTAGTATTTCCATTGTTTATATGCTTGTATAATGGCATAGATCTCCTTGTCATATGTTGGGTATTTCCAAACTGTATCATTAAAAGTTTCACTATGATATGCAATAGGATGGCCATGTTGCATGATGATAGCTCCCATGGCATATATAGGTGCATCTATCATCAACTCAAAATGTTGATGAAAGTCTAGAAAGGTAAGAATAGGGGTTGACCAAAGTTTGTTCTTCAAATTCTCAAATTCCCTTTATTTTATTTTGCCCCACTAAAATTCATCTTTAGCTCCTCTTTTAGTCACTTGGGTTAGTGGCCAAGCAACATGTGAGAATCCAAAAACAAACCTATGATATAAATTTATAAGACCCAAGAAGCTATGAAGTTTTATGAGGGACCTTGGTGTAAGATAATCTCAAATAATACAAATATTATTTAGATCAACATGAACCCCCTTACTCATTCAAAATATACCATAGTTATTGAATTCTTTTCATATTTAATGTGCATTTATCAATATTTACATACAACTTTTGCTCTTAAAGAGTTTTAAGTACCTTACATATATGTTGCAGATGTTCCTCCCATGTTCTAATATAGATGAGTATGTCATACAAGTAGACAACCATGAATGAGTTGGTGAGGGGTCAAACTATGTCATCCATCATCCTCATGAAGGTTACAAGGACATTAGTCAAGCCAAAATGAATAACCAACCATTCAAATATCCCCTCCTTATATTTGAATATTGTCGTCTAGACATCAGTGGGATCAATGGGAATTCGGTGATAGCTAGATTTGAGATCAATTTTGGTGAAGAACTTCACACCATAGATTGGTATAGTAGGTCATCAATCCTAGGGAGAGGGTAGTGATTCTTCATAGTGATTCTATTTAAGGCTTCATAGTCAATTCAAAGCCATTTATGGCTTGATAGTCAATGCAAAGCCTCCATGTTCCATCTTTCTTTAGTGCTAAGATAATTAGGTTGCCATAGGGTGAAGAGCTTGGCCTGATGTGACCATTTTGAATCAATTATTGAATCTAACTTTTTATCTCATCATTATCCAATACTAATCTATGATACATATTATTATTAGGCAAAGGTGATCCTATGATCAAATTTATAGAATTTTTTATTTGGCAGTGAATTAGAATTCCATGGGTGACTTGAATAAGTCATGATATTCTCTCATGATTTTTCCCATCTACTTCTATTGTTGTATTGATTGTGTAGTTAGGAATACAACATTATATTTCTTGGATTTCTATGGTTTGACCACCATGATAATGAATTTCTTTGTCTTCTCCACCAATATCTTACATTTCTTGGCATTAATCAGGGAGATAAATGTGGGAGGTGGTACCTATGGTACCCTATGGTGCTACATTCTAAGAGTGAGGGTGATTCATACATGAATGGTTGAGCAAGGAGTACATCATAAACATATATATTGAACACATCACATAATACTTCATCGTGGAAAGGTTTTATTGTGTATGAAAGAATACATTGATGCGTGACATGGACTACCATCAAGTCTATGTTCTACATATTAACATGGCATATTTTTTATGATGTTGTGGATGATGTATTAGTGGATACGTCCATAAATGTTATTGGTGATGATGTTCATTTGTTTAATCAATATTCTATAACTACTTTGGCATATAGACAAGTAGTTACATACATAGATGAGGCACACATAGATTTTTTTAGGTGGACCATGCCTACACCTAATTCTCTAGGTGGGGCAAGAATCTAGATAGTGGATGATTACATACATCTACAATGCAAACATGTAGAGTATATGTTCTAGATGGGTATGTATCATGAGAAAGAGAGTAGACATATTCATTGATTGAGGTCATGAAAGGGTAGTGGGGATTCTAATTCTAGTATGGATTTGTCTGAGAGTGAGGTTGAAGAGGCTGGTCTTATTGGTCATATTTGTATTATTGAGTGATGTATAATATTTGTATTAAAATTATGTTCTATGTTACATATGAATGTTTGTTATTATATGGGAATTATGTATATTGGTATTTTGATCTAGTTATACTGTGCAGGTTTACATGTGTTTAATTATTTTGATTGTGTTAAATGGTGATATTGGTATATGGTATTTGTTTAAGTAATGATGAAGATTTTTTTTATCTATTTACAAATGTTTAATTAGACATTTAGTGGACAAGGAATTTTATTTTTTGGTATAGTTTTTACAAATGTTTCATAGGGTATATGTGTGTAGATCAAGTAACTACAATGTGCACTATCTAAATTTAGATGGTATGGTGAACAAATGACAATACTAATCATATTGTGTTGGTGTAGAATTAAACTCTAAAATTGATATTATGTGTGATAAACTGCTAGTGACTAGGTGTGTAGACTCTATAACAAATATCTTGATTGGCCATTATGTTGAAACTATGCTCTGAGTTCTGTGATCTTTAGAAAATATCTTGATTGGATTGTAGATGATGTGTTAAAGTCTAAAATTTATTTAAAATATGTTTATTGGTGTGTGAACTAATACTATGCTCTAATATTTTTGATTTTTTTAAAACATCTTAATTGGTGGTCAAATTGAGACTTTGTTATGATTTATATGATTATTTCCAAATATATTAATCAGTGGTTAAATGGAGACTTTGCTATGATCTCTATGATTATTTCCAAATATATTTACTGGCATGTGAATGGATACTATATTATGGGCATTGTGAAATACATGCCATCTCTGTTGAATCTTTGGTGTATGAGATCACTCATAAATAGGTGTCCTAGAAACCACATGGCTCATAAAATGAGTAACCAATGGATCCTTAAAGGTATTATCATCAGATAACTCTATTATAGAGGAGTGTGATGTAGGAGACCATGGAAACTAATATTTTAGTGTACTATATGTGAATGTTATAATGCCTTAATTTACATATTGGTCAATGTGATATTATAGTGTATAATAGTGTGCTATAAAACTCAAAAGTTTTGATTGAAAAATATTTAAAGAACATGAAAATAACATAGTAATAATGATTTCTCTGAGAAGAGATGTTTTATTACTCAATATTGCAAATACAAACATATACTTACCTTTGGGAAGAGATGTTTGATTTCCATTTTATGTTACATATTCATTTACACACATTTTAAAGGTAGGAGGAGGATGTGAAAGGTCACCAATCTCAAGGGAGATTAAGTGGCCTTACTTACATGATTTACAATAGTACAAAATTTGAGGAATTACCATTTTTATAAACTTACTATTTTTAGACTGCACTACTAAAATTGAAATTTAGTGCAATTTCATTGGGTTTTTGGGGTTCCAAACCCACTGATCAAAGCAATGTGAAATCTCACCATGATCTCCTCATTTTTATCTTTACAATGGTTTAAATGGGGAGTCAATCGAAGCTATGGTGAAAAAGTTATGGCTCCTGGAAGTTCCATCATCAATTAGGGTAGAACCATCACTTGTATTGTCACCTAAATTATTTCTTGGACCATTCATCCCTCCTTAAGAAGCAATGGTACCCAATGCATCAATATTCATAACTAGGTATGGAATTTGTGTTTTAATTTTATTCTCTATGAGCTACTCACCTTGGTGGTGAAGTTGGCCCCTTTTGACCACCTAATAAAGTGGAATAAAGCATCCTCTTGTTGTCTTCATCTAGGTATCCACAATTTGATCCTCTATGGATCAAGCTCATCAATGTCTAGTTGTTCTACTATGACTAAAGTGTCCAATAGAGGTGGATGATATGGTTTGAGGAGCTCTACATTAAATATTGGATGTAGACTAAGGTAGGCTAGTAGGTTCAACTCAAAAGCATTTCTCCAAATTTTCTAGTGATGGTGTAGGGACCATATTGTAAAGGCCAAATATTTTTGTGTGGGATAGAAATTAATTCTTTTTAAATATGAAACTAAACCTTGTCACCCACAATAAAATGGTGTGAAATATTATGTTTGTCATGGTATTGATTATACTTCTTGTTCATCTTCTCCAAGATGTCATGAACCTACTACTAGATGTGTTGCATTTGTTAAATGAACATGATTGCTTTTGTTACCTTAGATCTCCCATGAGGTGTGTATTCCATGGTGGATAATGGAATGGATATATCGATTTGTCCCATGGGTTAGAACCTAAAGCATACTTGAGATGAATTGTGCTTGGTCAAGTTGTGCAAGGCCCAATAATCCATGTTGTATGAAAAGAAGCCCCTCATCCCATGTGCATGGATGTTTGGACTGATACATATAAATCATATGAATAACCAAGTGGTTCACCACTTCTATTTGACCATCAGTCTATAGATAGAATGCTATGGACTTCATCAGCTTGGTATCCATCATCTTCCATAGAGCAGACCAGAAGATGCTCAGGAACCTACTATCTCTATTTGAGACAATGACTTGGGGAGACCAAAATGGAGCCATACATGAATAAAATATAGTTGAGCATTTTATTTAATATATATATTCTTTTTACAATCAATCATGATAGCCATTTTTGAAAAATGATCAACTACAACAAAAATATAGTCCTTGCCATGTTTTAAAGTGGGAAACTCGAGCGAAAATCCATTCAGATAGATTACCAAGGTGTGGTTACTTATGGAAATGGCCTATAAAATCCTTACTTCTTATTTGTTGGCTTGGATATCATACATGGGGTGAAATATTTGAGGTACCTTTCCACATCCTTCTACATAACGGGCTATTAGAAGTGTTTTTCAAGAACTACCAATGTCTTCTCTACATCAAACTATCCAGCTATCCTACTAAAATATGCTTCCCATATCATCTTCTATTACTTTATAGCTAAAAAACAGACATGGACCATGTGTTAAAGGACATTATCTTAAAAATATAAATAAATGACATGTTTACCTTCTTGAAGCACCTAATATGTATAAAAAAAGGTAGGATATACTTCATACAGAGCACCCTGAGTGGTAGTCTCATGTCCACATAGGTCAAGAACTATTGTGAGTACAGTAATTGATGGGCAATTTAGACAATATATGGTCTTATTTGAGTTCCCCTTTTTATGTTTGATTATTAGATAGAATTTTTATAGATATGTGGCCCACTTTTGGTGCCTCACATTTATTAGTTTTCTCTATGTTTAGATGAATTCCAATGGTATATGATCAATGTAGATGACTTTATCTTTCCCTAAGATGTAGTATTTCCATTGTTTATATGCTTATATAATGGCATAGATCTCCTTGTCATATGTTGGGTATTTCCAAACTGTATCATTAAAAGTTTCACTATGATATGCAATAGGATGGCCATGTTGCATGATGATAGATCCCATGGCATATTTAGGTGCATCTATCATCAAATCAAAATGTTGATGAAAGTCTATAAAGATAAGAATAAGGGTTGACCAAAGTTTGTTCTTAAAATTCTCGAATTCCCTTTATTTTATTTTACCCCACTAAAATTTATCTTTAGCTCCTCTTTTAGTCACTTGGGTTAGTGGCCAAACAACATGTGAAAATACAAAAACAAACCTATGATATAAATTTATAAGACCCAAGAAGCTATGAAGTTTTATGAGGGTTTTTAGTGTGAGCTAATCTAAAATAACCCAAATATTATTTAGATCAACATGAACCCATTACTAATTCAAAATATACCATAGTTATTGGATTGTTTTCATATTTAATGTGCATTTATCAATATTTAAATACAAATTTTGCTCCTAAAGAGTTTGAAGTACCTTACAAATATGTTGCAGATGTTCCTCCCATGTTTTGATATAGATGAGTTTGTCATATAGGTAGACAACCATGAATGAGATGGTGAAGGGTCATAGGATGTCATCCATCATCCTCATGAAGGTTACAGGGACATTATTCAAGCCAAAATGCATAACCAACCATTCAAAGATCCCCTAATTATATTTGAATATAGTCTTCTAGACATTAGTGGGATCAACGAGAATTTGGTGATAGCTAGATTTGAGATCAATTTTGGTGAAGAACTTCACACCATAGATTGGTCTAGTAGGTCATCAATCCTAGGGAGAGGGTAGTTATTCTTCATAGTGATTTTATTTATGGCTTGATAGTCAATGCAAATCCTCCATGTTCCATCTTTATTTACTGCCAAGATAATTAGGTTACCACAAGGTGAAGAGCTTGGCCTAATGTGACCATTTTGAATCAATTATTAAATCTACCTTTTGATCTCATCATTACCCAATACTAATCTATGATACATAACATTATTAATCAAAGGTGATCCTAGGATCAAATTTATAGAATGTTTTACTTGACAGTGAATTAGAACTCCCATGGGTGACTTGAATAAGTCATCATATTCTCCCTTGATTTTTTCCATCTGCTTCTATTGTTGTATTTATTATGTAGTTATGAATACAACATTAGATTTATTGGATTTCTATGGTTTGACCACCATGAGAATGAATTTCTTTGTCTTCTCCACCAATCTCTTACATTTCTTGGCACTAATTAGGGAGATAAATGTGGGAGTTGGTAACTATGGTACCCTATGGTGCTACATTCTAAGAGTGAGGGTGATTCATACATAAATTTTTGACCAAGGAGTACATCACAAACATATAGATTGACCACATCACATAAGACTTCATTGTGGAAAGGTTTTATTGTGTATGAAAGAAGACACTGATGGGTGACATGGAGGTCTCTCCTTGGGCTCAACCATGTAATATTGTATGGCTTTAGGTGAGGCTTCATGTATAGATTTAGAATTTTCATAACATTAGTGGAAATTAAATTCTTTTAACTCCCACTATCAAGAATGAAATGTAGAGGTTTACCTTTTACCCATAATTTGGAGTGAAAAACCTTTCCTTGTCATCTAGCCTTTCCTCATGGGTTTGTGATGAAGCAACAATGGTATTAGTCTCAACATCTATAATATCTTTTTCATCCTCTTGAAATTTAGGGTGTGTATGAGGTAGAGTAGTAGATGTCAAGTATTATGACTCAAAAAGTAGTGACTTGATCGATTGACATTCTTCTTTGGAGTGAGTTCTAGTTTTATGGTAATCACACCATTTTATAGTCTTCCCTTTTTAAGGAATTTTATCTTATAACTCCTTTTACTTCTTATTTTGGCCTCATGTTTGACCTTCCTTATCACTTTTCTAGTTTGAAGGTTGACTCTTTATATTCTTTCTTCCATGATTTTTCTCAATCTTCACTATAAATTTGTATGCCTCACTAAGGGTTTCCAAATTGAAGAGTTCCATTTCCCCCCATATGTACCATTGTAGTCCACCATTATATTTGAGAGTCTTATGTTTCTCACTTTATTAGATGCCCAATATTTTAGATAGAGAATGAAAAATGTTAGTGTAATCTTGAATAGATTGGTCCTTACATTGGTGAAGTTGTTTCCACTATATGTATAGATCATCATATGCTTTAATGGGATAATATTCTTCCTTTACCACTTCCATGAAATCATCCCAGGTAGGTTCCACCTCAAGGACAATTTCATCTATATTGAACTTCTTTTTATACACTTTCCACCAATTTTTCATGGGAAATGATGCTTTTAAAAGAGCAAAAGTGATCTTTTCTTCATAAGTGAATTTATTTATAGAAAAGTATGAAGACAATTGATCTAACCAATTTTCTACTTCATTAGCATTAATTTTACCTTTAAATGTAGGGATATCAAAATTCACCTAAACCTTGAAGGGTGTTGGGGAACTAAAAGGATGTTCCATGGATGAAGATCTAGGAAGTGCAGATGATGAGCCATAATTTCCCATCAAGATTTATTAGAGAATTTGGGTGAATTGTTATAGCATATGTGCTTCTTGCCATTGGATGGATCCATTCACCATTTCCTTAAAGGGATCAGATGTCTCAGTGTCATCCATCATTTGAGGTTATTTGGAGTGAATGTGTGGATAGTTTTAAAGCTCTGTTGTTTTCCACCCAAGCTTCTTATAGCCTGACCTCATCCTTGGGATCATACACTCTCAAGACAAACCACTCTAATACGACTAGTCCAAAACTTATAAGTTTTGATTGAAAAATATTTCAAGAACATGGAAATAATATAGTAATAATGGTTTCTCTGAGAAGAGATGTATTATTACTCAAGATTACAAATACAAACATATGCTTATCTCTGGGAAGAGATGTCTAATTTCCATTTTGAGTTACATCTTCATTTATACACATTTTGAAGGTAAGAGGAGGATGTGTAAGGTCACCAACCTCAAGGGATACTAAGTGGTTCAAAATCCATGATTTAAAACAATATAGAAATTGATGAATTACTATTTTTAAAAACTTACTATTTTTAGACTAAACTACTAAAATTAAAATTTGGGGCAATTCCATTGGGTTTTTAGGGGTTAAAACCCCAAAACGTTATGGATATGGTTCAAAATTTATGGCTCTCAGAAGTTCCATCATTAATTGGGGCAGACCTATCACCTGAATTGTCATCTAAAGTGTTTCCCAAATCATAGTGATTATCTAAATGACCATTTATCTTATGAAAGTTGTAATATTGTTTGTTTTGTACCTTGTTCAAATGCCATATTAGATGACAGTTAATGGGAGGAAGTGTGATCATCTCCTTATCTAATAATGTAAGTAAGATGTCATGAGGTTTATTACTATCTTAAAACTATATAACCCCTTTATATGTGTCATGTGATTTTCTCACTATAGGAGGTGCTCTGTGAAGTTTCTTTTTTCCCTTGTTGAATTTTTTTTTGTTATTTATATTCCACTAATTTCTTAATCAATAGTGGAGTAGGTTATTATACCATGTTAAATGACTATGGCTCTAATAAATATACATCCAAATCTACCTATGAATGTGTAGCAACTAGTTCCAATTATGTCTCTAATTCTATAGATGTGTTACATAGATGCTAGAATGATTTAGATGTATGATATAATAATTTATCCTTAAGAGGAAAAATGATGCCTCTAACAACATAGATGTATTGCAAATCTAAATATATTGGCTGGTAAATCAACTGATCCAAACACTATTTGAATCTTAAAATGTATTTAGTTGTTGGTTTTATCTCACCCTAGTGTAATGAAGGTAACCTCTCATATGTGACTCAAGGTCCCTGATTCTATATGTATTTCCTGAGAAAGACTAATTCTAACTCATCATATATATATAGTGACCCACTAGGGATTCTATGATGGAACCAATTTAGTGCTTCCCCATCTAGGGAATTTGTAAATTATTGTATTAGAGTAAAATTTTAATGACATTTTCCATGTTTTTTTCATAATATTGAAGGTGAAATTATGGGTCTCCATGCCTATAAAATTAATGTAACACTAGTATCTAAAAGTTGGGTGGAAACCTTGTAGTTAATATTCTGCATGGAATAGGATTTCCATGGATGACATTGGCATCATCATGAGATTGATATGATTTATTCTCAAATGTGATATGGTATACTTATTGTTTAAAATAACCCATGACATGAACTAAGGAGATTACCTCCTATGAAGGTACAGTATCATCATCAAGGGGTTCATTTAACTCTTGAATTTTGTTATTTATATTAGCCATTATTATATTGTAAAGGGAACCTTTTTTAGGGGGGATTCATTTTTTTATCTTTAACCTTCAGAGGTGTGATATCTGGGACCTAATTAGAGGGAAATGATCTATCACCCTAATTTAGGCTAGATTGAGAAACATGTTATACTATAGTTATTAGGATTAAGGGAGATTCATTGGTATCTCTTATTTTGTTAATTTACAAAGAAGTATCACATGGTAATGGACTAGAAGGTAGTTTATTATCATGTGAATTTAAGTTGTGTAAACTATGAACATAAGAATGTGTGTGTGTGTGTGTGTGTGTGTGTGTGTGTGTGTGTGTGTGTGTGTGTGTGTGTGTGTGTGTGTGTGTGTGTGTGTGTGTGTGTGTGTGTGTGTGTGTGTGTGTGTGTGTGTGTGTGTGTGTGTGTGTGTGTGTGTGTGTGTGTTGTTTGTGTGTGTGTGTGTGTCCTAGCATTTTTTTGAATAAGATAAATAGGTTAAGTAGGAGGATAAATAGAAGGTGTAGAATCCATGTCTTCTTCACCATAATCATATTAATCATCATTATTCTAAGGTTCATCAAAATTAGAGTTTAATTCACTTGTATAAGTAAGAGTAGAAGTATCATTTGCATTCTGACGAAGAGAGAGTAGGAGAAGATTTTAAATTTTTACCAATAAGCAATGTATCATCATGTGTGGGTGTAATTTAATGCTTTTATTCCGTAGATATGTGTGAAATGCATGAATGATTATTAGTTTCAATATTGGAATCAAGGGTAGAATAAGTAGCAATCATGTTTTCATTTCACATATTACAAAATGTAGGAGAGGAGTTAAAAACATTTTCATTATCAATATTTTGAAAAGAATTATTAAATTGAGATTAGAATGTAAAACAAGGTGATAAAATAATTTAATCTACTTTATTTTTTACATTGGTTAAATGTGTAATATCATTTGTACATGTTTTTTGAATTTAACCGAGAAGGTTAAAGAAGATGCATTTCTCTTATCTAATTTACATAAGTAATGTAATGGTGGGTTTCCTATATTTCACTTATATTTATTTAATTTTAATAAGGATGTATCAAGGGTAGTTGAAAATATAGGATTGAATTGGAACAAAGCACCACCAACAATAGGTTATTTTGGCATTATATTATTTGTTTGATTTTGAGGTGTAAGAGAAGAGGGAGAGGAAATAGAAGATGTATCTAGTAGATCCTCATAAATATTTTTAGTGGAATGCTCATATTAATCCTCATCTACATCATTACAACAATATTCATAATCATAATAATCATTATAAATGAAATCATTATCATGTTGCAATGTATTATATTTAAAATTTTCCCATTCATTATTATAATTATGAGATTTTTTTTGAAATTCATCAACTAGCTGAGGGGTAGGAGGCTTCCTAGACCCCATTTTAAAATTTACAAACAATATAATGTAAATAATCAATTAAAAACACATAATATGTATAATTTAATCTAATTTAGGTATATGTGAAACTATGAGAAATATTTAAACCAATGTGTAGAATAAATTAGGATTGTAATTGAAGCCATAATTATTAGTATGTGGAAGTATAGGGACTTAGTATGTACAAAAAATTAAATTGCATAAAATCAATGAAAACTTAATATAGGATTAATTTGAATGAGATAGGTTGTGCCAAAATATATACAAAAATGGAAGTTTGTAACCCTTATTTAGTGCATAAAAATTGGAAGAAGGTAAACCCTAGGTAAAACTAGGGTTTTAAGAAATATTTAAAGTAATACAAGTTCACCAAATGTTTTAATATTTTAATACTTAATGAATGTAACTTATATGTTTTTAAAGGGATGAGTTTTACAATATCCTTGAATGAAAACTAGAAATAATTGATTTGACAGGCATTTCCCAAAATAGCAAGGATATAGAGAAAGAGCACTTATCTAGAGTAAAATAAATATTTATATAGCTTGTGAGGATGAAATATGCTAGACAAATAGTTAGATACATTTAATTCTATGACTATAGTTTAAATATGGCTTTAGATAGTACCACCATTATGTGGAAAATTGTGACATATGGCACTAGTGTCCAATTATGGTGCTAGTTTCTTTATTGAAGGATATCTCTAGAAATTTTAGGGAAGTTATGGGAGGTATTAGAGGACATTTAGGAGGTTCTATTTATTTTAAAATCTTACTTATGTCACTATTTTTTTTGAGTATATTATAAAACCCTTATGAGTACCTACACACATAAAACAACAACCAGATGAAATGCAAAAAGAAGAGAAAAATTATGTTGTGGGATATTACAATTATGTGGAGTAGAACCCTTATTATAATGAATGATACCTACATTAACCCAAATGTTAGAGTTATTAGAAAACATTTATTTATCCCTTAGGAAATATCCATAATCAATATGCATGGCATGCTAGAATGAATTTCACGTAGGCCCTTCTTTGATCAAGCATGTAATGTCTAGATGTAATAGCTAAGTAGTATGTAGAGTATTGATCTATACTATTGATTTATTGTATGTAATTATGTGCTAAAATAGTAAGTGATAGATGTAAAATTCATTTTAATACTATTTCTATATAAGGATAATTTATTTGAATTTAATAGCTTGTTCATTTGCTGACAAGTCATAAAAGAGGGATAAAAACATTAAATAAAGCTCAAGGTAGGGTTAGGACCCAAAACATGGGATAAAATGATCATCAAACACTATATCCATCATTGGAAAATTACACTACATGAAGTTACTATCTTTAAAATGGTGCTAGTGTCTCAAGGCCTAAAAATAAATTTAAGACCAAGAAAGATAGGCTAGGGGCTCTTGTGATTGGGAGGGGGTGACTCAATACCATTAAGGGTGAAACAAATAGGGAAGATAAGACATAATAAATATTTAAAGACCCAAAATGACCATAAAAACATGATATATATTAATCAGTAAAACCTTCATGTAGAAGAGCAACAAAATACATAATACTTATGGTTGTTTGACCAAATTAGGGTGTATACAATAGCATATAACACTCTAAGTTGTGTGGGTAAGATCTAGGCATATGTAATCGATGTAAGTAGATAAATATGATAAGTGGAATGATCATATTAATAAATAACCTATGAATATGTACCATGATTCCCTCAATCTAATCATGGAAACAATATATGAGGGTAGCTCCTATGTGTAGGAATGTCCTCCATTTGAATGTCCATGTCATATATAATTGGTGTGTGTTGCATCACACTAATGTATATCATGAATTCATGTGCATATAAAAATTGGAGATATAATCTATTATGTGTGATAAACCATAAATAAATCACATAATCTAGTAATCATGCATAGATCCTAGTTTTTAATATTTAAATTTGACACACATGTATATTCAAGAAAGGATATTAAAAAAGAAGAATGAAAGGGATATAAAAAATATGTGGCATGTGTCAAGGTATATTTTACAAAAATTTTAGAGGAAATTTAGTCTTAGGGAAGTGAAGGTACGTAACATGATCCCATTATTTATGTTAATCAAAAACTTATATCTTAATAAAATAATTGGTAATAAGTAAACACATGCTCCCAATAGGTGATAATTAGTGTACAAGTTGGTGTCTTGATATGTATGCATAAATGTAATAAAAAGTATATGTGTATTTGTTAGCCATTATTATGCTACAACTAATATATAGTGGGATGAGGCTGTTTTGAAGTGTTAATCATAATATAAATGTTAGAGTTTTCAAAAAAATGAAAAATGATCAAAATAAAAGGCCAAAGTGATAATAAATCCAAGGGATATAATAATGTTTAATGTAAATTCACATGTGCACATATGTCTAGATATAAAAATAAAGTTGATGAGAAGTCAAGAAAATGCCAATCATCTATTTACAATAAATTACGTTACAGATAATAAATTATCCCACCCATAGAATATTCATATGTATGTATTGTATCTATCAACCACCATTTATGTATATCATTTGTTGATTTCTCTCTTATATGATTGTGAAAAATGGAAAGATCTTGGATTATTTTAATAAGTGGATATTAATATTCATCACTATAATACAAATTTTACATATTATAATAATCATGATTGTATTTATTTCCCAATTATATAATTAACTTATTGGTTTCCATTCATTCGTAGAAGAATGATCCTCAATATCATAAGTAATATCGCAAATTATAATAGCAAGAGTATCTACAACCATATTATTTTTATCATTTTTAAAGTCATAAGGTACTTCAACCAAATGAGGAATTTATGTATTGAACATATTTTTCAGATCCCTTCCATATATTCCATATCTCACTCCCCTAATCTTGAGAATCCAAGTACCTACAAATTCCTTCATCCCAACAGTCAATTGGTTCATTGTGTTCTTTACTATTACTATCATTTTTCTTCATTGTAGTCATAAAATAAATAAATATCATTCCTTGAGGAGAAATAGAGTAAATTTCCATCACTTTCTTATCTTACTCTAAATATGTTCCATCCCTATAAATATAAATAAGATCACTTCCAAAGTCAAATATAATATAGTCATAATTATTACCAAGTTTCCCACCAATTTCTTTTAGCCATGACCATCCTATTATAATAGTTTATTGATTCAAAATGGTTTCAATACATAACACACTGATACATGATTTGAGACGAAGAAGTATAGACCATTCAATGGATCCTATGTAATATTTAATTGAAGTATCCTTATTAAAGTGTTATATGTCATATACAATATATTTTAATAGTGTCTTACTATGCACATTTATTTCATATGAATTAGTAATATCAATAGTGTTGCATCCCTTGCCATCTATGTGAGGGACAAGGATCAATGGATCTATAAATGATAAGGGATTTGAATTTTCCCCCTTGGAAACTATGCTTGTACCATTAGTATTTTTAGGTACATGTTAAATTTTAATGTCCTTCTTAGTAACTATTTGTTAGGCACACTTTTAATTTTGTGATTTTTACTTTGGTAATATTTCAATATGTAACTAATGTGTTTTTAATTTTTTTATGTAATGTAACCTTAGAAGATGAAACCATAGTTTCAATAAGTTGTTTAATTTTAGAAGTTATGGTTGATTCTAGTGGTGTGTTGATAGACGTATCAAATTTAGAACAAACATTATCAATAATATATTTTTCTCCAAATCCCAACACTTATGTGTATGATCATGAATTCTATTATAAACATAATATTATTTGGATATTTTTATAAGTGGCATAACAATAAAAGTGACCAACTTATTTTGAATAATGTGTCTTAGAATTTTACTTTGAAAATAATTACACTTATGATTTTTTTTGATTCAATATTTATAAATTATTTTTTCTTACTAATCCATACTTGACATAAGACATTTTTAGGCACATGGGTTTTTTATGGAGATCAAGATATATAATTTACATTAGAATATTTAGATTTATTTGCATATAAAAACTTTTTTTATATTGATGTAACTTTTATACTTAAATATTGGATTTGATTTTGAAATGCCTCTATGTAATTAATCATTGAATCATTTTATCCAAAATTTCCCCTTTGGATACAATAATTTTGATGAGTTGGGTAGTTTTAAAATTTTCATACAAAATTTTAGACACTTATTATCTGATATTCATGAAATATTCCTTAGGAGGATTCACCTTACCTATTGGGATTATAATATAATAACCTACTTATCCAATACAATCCTGAAGAAAATAATATGGGAGGAGGTGGTAGTTATCACTACCTTGAGGATGAATGAAAGATGTTACACTTGGAAGCCTTTGAGATTTGACATTTAGTTAATGTGTGTTAATAATAAAATCTAATAATTCATCATTATTAATTTCAACATTAATTTTATTATACATAAGAATAACCCATTTCATTACATGGCATTGAAAGATATTACATATTTAAAGAAAACAACATGTAATATAAGAATCATACATTGAAATAGAAAAATTGTAAACTATGTATATCCATTATCATTATTTTTTAAGGGGAAAAATGTTGAGCATTGTTATTATTGTCAATGGTACATCTTGTATGAGGTTGATGTCATTGAGAGAGTATGCCTAGTTGGCAATGTGCTAATGTGACAAAGGGTATTGATGGAATGTTGTCATTGAAGTATGTTGTAATGAAAGATAATTTTAAGGTAAAATAGATAATTTGAAGGAAACTAATGACTTATGGTTTCATGAAGGTATAGGTCTTTGAGTATCCTAATCCTAGTTATGGCATGAAAAAAAAGAAGGTATGAACATGGTGTCTTGGTGAGATGAGTACACATAGGAATGTGTGGTTGTATGATGTTTTTTTAGCATGGATGGGATACATTGGAACACTCATGAAAGTCTCGATGTGAGCCTATATATGTAGGACCTTAAGATCAAATCTACACCTAAACCACTTCTAAACCCTACCAAGCCTAATGAGGTATCATGATCTATTTTCAAGGCATGTGAAGGATGTATGGTAGTTTTTTGTCATGATATAGGTTTATTGAGTATGTGAGTGAGATGTAGAGTACAATGAAAGAGGCATGAAGGTCAGTTTTAAGTCCTAAAGTGATTTACAGGTTAAGGTCTAGAGAATAAAGAGAGACTATGGCCTAATGAGGTGTCATGATCAAATTTCAAGATGTTTGAGATGATGTAAAAAATTTCATAGGTGAGGTATGTTGTTCCAATTTTTTCCATGAAGTTTTAGATCACAGTTTTAAGGACAAGGCATGAACATTTGTTTTAAGGTCTCTCAAGTGCTCAAAATGAAGGGTTCTCATCCTGAGAATGATTTTATTATGCTCATTAGATTGTAAAACCTTTTCATGGGAAACTAATGTATTAATGGTATATGGCTAAGGGTCTTATCTAAAAATTCTAAGAATTATTTTTTGGATTTAGGGGTTATGCTTTATGAATGATTATAAAGAATGAAAACAAGTTTAAATCTTCTTAGAACCCTAATAAGGACCTAATGTTGAATATGTTGATAAAAAATTCCAAGAATTGATTGGTATGATTATTTAATATATTTGAGGTTGTATTAAACTCTCCTAGGTACCTATAGGCGTGATTAAGTTGTTAGGTGTGTGAGTAGACCATAAATAAAAGTGGTAATTTCTCAGAGGTTTATTATAGAAGTTAGATTTGACCAAGTCAAAGTATGAAAATGGATGGAAGATGAATATTTAGACTCATATTTAATTTAAATAAAGTTTTATATACATTTTTAAGACACAATTGTGCTAAAATAGTCATACAAGTTAGCCAATCACTAATAATCCTAATGGTGGAAATAGTGAAAAACACAGACAATAATGAGAAGATGATTAAAAATGTGTTATCATGATAGATTGATGAAACCAAGTGAATGGAGATTATTTTTGGAAATATTATGTCCCATTTATTATTTATATAAATATTTTAATTTAGGTAGAGTTTTTAAAATGAAGAAGCCATAACGGTTTGTCTGACTTGGTGAGATCTATGTGCAGTGAGGTCAGCAAATTGGGTTATAAGACCACTAATAGCCACTAGACCATATGATGTTTACATTTTAATATGGTCTAGAGATTTTATATGTTCATATACATTCATAATAATTAATTTAAAATGTATATATATCTGTGTGTGTGTGTGTGTGTGTGTGTGTGTGTGTGTGTGTTGGAGGTTTGAGTCACCATGATTGGTCTTTGACGAAAATTGGCAATTTTGAGTGAGCAAGTTACAAGAGTGTTTTTGAGTCTTTTTTCCCTATGTGATGAATTATAATGTACTTATTGAAGTTTTTGATTTATATAAGGCTTTTTTGTGTTATTTATTTTCATTTTTTATTTAATAAATAATATTATTAGCTTTAATTGTTTAAGACGGACCTTTTTGTGTGTGTGAAGGCCTAATGTGCATAGTACTAATGGTGTGCTTCAAGTGGTGGTTGTAGCTAGAAATTATCATCAAACTAAGATGATATTAGTATATTTGATTGGTATATTAATTTTTAATTCCATGTGTGGAGTTTTAAATTTTTCCAAGAATATCAAAGGGTAATGTGTACAAATGAAGGCCTAATTGAACTAGGTCTCCTTAAGGCCTAAAAGAAGTTTTGGTATTTTAAGTTGAGGATGACCTATTGTAATGATTGATTCATGTATAAAATTTATTATAATATATATTTTAATTGTAATCCAATTTTTCAAGTGTGTATGTCTTACCAAGAGGTGTGTGATCTAAATTATTGTATAAGAATAAGGCCTAATAGGCCTAATTGACTAGTTAGAGAAGAAAGAAGTGCAATCAAAGGAAATATCACTTTGAAGAGCTTAAGGAGGTATTTTAAACAATAATATTGGTTTATAAAAACTATAATGAAGATATAATATGGGTAATGTAGATGAATATCAAGGTCATATGACCTAATATGTCTTGAAGAGACCTAGTTGAGCAAAGAAGCCTAGAAGGCAATTTGAGAGGGATAGAAGAGTGAAAAGAGCTAAAAAAGGTGGTAATAATCTATTGTGTGAGTAATAAAGGTTTTTTAAGGTGATATAAAGTTTTATGTGGTTTATTTTGTGTTTATTCATATATGGGATTGGTTCTTCCTTGTAGGTTGGTACTTGTTAAAGCCTAGTTGAGTGGGTGCTTGACTAATTGGGGTTGGTTCTCCATGTGGAGTTGGTACTTCACTAAATATTGGTTTTTTTATTGTATTACTTTAGTATTTTTTTATATATCATTTTTTTTCCTTACCCTTTAGGTTTTCTCATATATTTATGTGTTTCATGATCTTGTATAGTTGCATATGCTTTGCTAGATGTTCATGTTTGTATGAATGGTTCATGTATGCTTAAGTGGAATTGAATGAATGTTTTGAAGACACTAATTACCCCCAGTTATTATGATTAAAAAATTTGGTATTATATCATGATGCTTTGAATCAAGTATAATATATTTAAGTTGATCCTAAGAAACATAAGATGTCTAGTGGTCAAAAAGAAAAAGACATGTATGATGATGTCTACTATGATAGTGAAGAAGGAGAAGCTGAATTAGACTTTGAAGCTAAGCTCATAAGTGTCATTGATGATTTGTATCATGAAAATAATACTATCAAGTATATTAATAAGTATTTATAAGGTGTCAAAACAAGGTTTAGATCAAACCAAGTTGATTATGACTAGTTGAATACAGAGCTATATTCTTTGATGTTTGAGCATGAGTAGTTCATAGAAAAGATGAGAAAGTTTGATAAAGAGTGTGAAAATTTATAAAAATTAAAGAATACCAACATGAAAATACTAATTATTTAACTCAATTCAATAAGGGATAACTTATCATGGGACTAATAGAAAAGGAGTGATTAATCAAGAGGTAAGTACAAAAAGGTTATTTGCTAAAATTGTCATAATATGGGATAGATTGCAAGATTCTATTTTAATAGATTTAGAAGGCTTTAAAGATTAAAAAAGATATATTAATCTCCTATAGTGCACGATAAGCATCAAAAATTGGTATGAAAGCTAAAGCAAGTCATAATTGATCACATTTATCCCAATAGTCAAGATGAACTATTTGTTAAGGAGGAATAAAGACTAAAGTGGATTGTACGTTATCTTAGACTACATTTCACATTTAATATGAAGGTATGAAATGGTATATATATAGTGTTTACTCAATCCACATGAAATGACACAAAAATAATTTCATCTCATTAAAGAATAATGTTTTATAAATAGTGAGGTTTAGAGACCACATAATTACCAGTATAGTTGGCAAGGGTATCTTGAGTTTGGATAATGGGAAGACCAAGGAGTAAAATGTGTTGTATGTGAAAGTTTTGAAACTTAACATGATTAGTGTAAGTTAAATGTGAAATCAAATACACACACTAACCTTTCATGATAGAAGGTGTGAGATAAGGAAAGCCAAATCAAGAAGGTTGATTGTCAATGCTAAGAGGACTGAGAACAATCTATATATCTTAAATGAGATCAATAAGGAGAGATGATTTATGAGAAATATGGATGAAATTTAGATATGGCACAAAATGTTAGGTCACCTAAACTATGACATTACTGTTAATATAAGCACTAAGAAGTCTGTGAAGAATATACCTAAGATTACCAAACCTACAAACATAATTTTCAAGGCATGTCAACTTGGTAAGTAGACTAGAAGAAGGTTCAATTTCAAGGATTACTCTACTAAAAGACCCTTGGAGATAATACACACTGATCTCTATGTGCTTACATGAATTCAAATCATTCAAGGAGATAAATACTTCATATTACTCATAAATGACTAAAAAAGAATGACTTGGGTATCATTCTTGAAATAAAAGTTAGAAGCTCTTGACAAGTTCAAGGTAATCAAGTCTCTTCTTGAGAATGAGAATAATGGGAAGATAAAGTGTCTAAGATCTGATAGAGGAGGATAGTTTTGGTCTAATGAGTTTGATGACTTCTATGAGGTTCATGGAATAAGGAGACAACTCTCAGTAGCTAAGACACCTCAAAAAAATGGGGTAGTTGAAATAAAGAATAGGACAGTTCAAGACATGGCTAGAACTATACTAGATAAGTCTATATTATTTCATGGATATTGTAGAGAGGTAGTAAAAACTACAGTCTATATTTTAAATAGAGGATAGATAATGAGTAATGGAAATAAGAATCCTTATGAACTTTGGAAAGTCATACCTACTAATGTGTAACACTTTAGTGTGTTTGGGAGAAATTATTTCATAAAAAGAGATGATGAAGACTTAGGAATGTTTGATTCTAGATTTGATGAAGGTATATTATTAGGATAATCATTAATGATCTCATCTTATACATGTCATAACAATAGGTTACATAAGATAGTGGAAATAACCAATGTGAATATTAATGATAACATGACCAATGGATTTTTAGAGGTGATGAAGAAAGAGCTTGAGATGTCCATGTTGGTAGAACTATAATTCTTTCTTGGGTTAAAAATAACTTAACATGAAAAAGGTATATTCATTTCACAATCCAAGTACATAATAGAGATATTGAATAAGATTGAAATGGAAGATTGCAAGGTAGTTAGTATACCTATGATTATAGGGTGTAATTTTATCAAGGAAGATGAGTCTACAAAGGTCAATCAAAAATAATATAGGTGAATAATTGGAATTTTGATATACACCACTACCTTTAGACCTAACATCATGCAAGTAGTAGGTCTTATTGGAATGTTTAAAGTATATCCAAAGTAACATGATATGTAATTAGTCAAAAGGATACTTAGGTATCTCAAGGGGAATATAGAGTATGGGTTTTGGTATTCAAGGGTTAAGGAGTTAAATTTGATAGCCTATATAGATACAGACTAGGAATGTATTATAGATGATAGGAAGAGTAATAATGGATGATCCTTCTTCTTAGGTGGGTTTTTGATCACATGCTAATACAAGGGGGGTGAATCAATATTATATATTATTTTCTACTCTAACACTTAATTACTTATTTCAATAAAGATATTCAAAGAAATCAAATCACAACACAAGATAACACAATGCAAAGTGACACCATATATACGTGGAATCCCTTTACGAAGAAAACCATAGAGAAATATTTCTCAATATAAATGTTCTTAGGCACAAACCTACTGGAGCACCAGCCCCAAAAATAATTTTATAGCCACCAACATATAGGAGTACCAACCACTTTCATTGAGTCCCAACTGAGCAAGAGACACCAATCTCTTCAAAATGAAGGCACCAACCTTCTCACAAGAATAACTCTTCTCTCTTTGATTTTTTGTCAACACAATGGATGATGGAACATTTATTATCTCCTTTAAATTTGATCTACACTTGAGTGTTTTCATTGCCATGTTTTGAATTATACTTGATAGATCTTTATTTTTGATATTATCACAAAAATATGGTTTCAAGTATTTATGCTCTTTTTTTATTTCTTCCACTTTTGATACTATAAATTTTCCACTTTCTATACACTTATTAATAACCCATGAAAATCCACAAATTAAGGTTATGAATCTTCAAACAAAAAGATCCATTCAAATGGTCACAACTCCTCTAAATCAGGTCGACCAAGGTTGGTTACAATTTTAGCCCTAAAAACTACCTAGAAACCTTTGCCATAATTATCTATTTAATTCCGTTAGACATAGTTAATTTATCTTAAATTCCATGAAAAGATATAACCATTATTTACATGATTAATTACCTCAATCTGATTCAATATTATTTATTTAATTTAATTCTTGTATCTAAATACTTTTACATCAATTATATTCATGATTACCTTTTGACATGAATGACAAAATTTACAATAATCTCCCCCTTTGTTGTTGATGGAAACCATGCACTGAATTTGTGCTCCCTTATTATAATATTTCTTCTATTAGAGATATTTTTTATAGCTCCCCCTTTCCATGACCCCCTCTTTCCACACTTATCCCCCTTTGAAATCAATGGTAAATGGATTACACAGGAGATAGAAAATTCAATTCTTAACTCCCCCTTAATCAATACTTCCCTTTAGTGGTAGAAATAAAAAATGATTAATCCTAACTTCTCAAGTAGGTATTTAAAGGTGTCCTTTAGAAGTGGCTTGGTAAAAATGTTTGATATCTATTTTGTGGTGGTAATATATTCCAATTTTACCTTTTATTCTACAACTTACTCTCTTAGGAAATGGTATTAGATTAGAATGTGCTTTGTTCTTGAATGCCTCACTAGATTATTTGAGATGATGATAACACTAGTATTATTGTAGTTTATTGAAATTGGATGATCATATTATACCTTCATGTCTTTAAGGTTCTAATTCATCTAAATAATATGAGTGTAACACAATACTACCACTATGTATTCTACCTCTAATGTGGATAGGGAAACTGAATTCAACTTTTTACTTAGTCAAGGCACTAGGCTATCTCCAAGGAAATATGCTCCTCCACTTGTAATTTTTATATCATATAGGTATCCTACCCAGTCTGAGTCTATTTATGATACCAAAGTGAAATAATTCCCTATAGGATACCACAATCCATAGTCCAAGGTCCCTTTTAGATATATGAATATCTACTTTACCGCTTGCATGTGTTTCTTTAGGAGCTACATGATAACATGCTACCATTCCTATTACTTGCATGATATCCAACTGACATGTTGTTATGTAAAAAATACTAACAATCATTGATATGTAGAGGGGATGATCTATATTTAGAAATTCATCATCCTTGTTGAACTTGTTTCTTGCAACCATGTGTGCCAATTGGTGTGAAATTTTCCATTCCAAATTTATTCAAAATTTCTTTAGCAAACTTGGTTTGGGAGATGAACATTCCTTTACTAGACTAAGATATTTGTAGTCCAAGAAATTATTATAGTTCACCAAGCATGTATATCAAATTCATTCTGCATGCCTTTGGCGACTCCTTTGGATGGCTTCTCACTATCTCCTCTAAATATTATATCATCAACATAAACTATAATAATTAGTTGATGCTCAACTTCAGTTTGGATGTATAAATATTTATTATCAAATCATCTCTTGAATCCCTGGACTTGTAGATACTTGTCAAGTCTTGAATACCAAGCTTTGGGGGCTTGATTCAATCCTTATAAGGATTTGTTTAATTTAAATACATATTTACTATCTTTTGATAGAATGAATCCTTCTAGTTGCTTGATGTACATTTCCTCTTCTAATTCACCATTTATAAAATAATATTTTGAATCCATTTGATATACCTTGAAGTTTTTCAAGACATCATAGGCAAGAAACATTTTGATTGCCTCTAATCTTACCATGGGAGCCAAGGTTTATTCAAATTCAATAAATTTAATTTGAGCATATCCTTTATATACCAATCAATTTCTATTTCACATCACTTGTCCGTCATCATTTATTTTGTTCCTTTATACCCATTTGGTTCTGATCACATTCTAATCCTCTGGTCTAGGTACCATCTCTCATGTCTTATTCTTCTCAATTTGGTTTAGCTCTTCTTTCATTACTTTTACCCAATGTTCATCATGGCTCTCTTTTGAAAAATTCTTAGGCTGTACTTTAAATAACAAAGAAAAATTTACTTGTTCAAAATATATTACTATCCTTCTTCTAGTCTATACTCTAGTATCTATATTACCAATGATTTAGCTTTCAACATCGTTCTTATAAACAAAATGAGATGGTGCCTTTGTGTCTTTCCATTCATCTTCATCCATATTCTCTACTTAACATATTATTCTTCAATAATATATAGTTTATCTAATACATCACTTGCCTTTTGAGTTCTAGTTTCATCTACTCTGACACTAGCACTTTCTACAATAATTTTCATTCTCTTGTTGTAGCATTTGTATTCATTTCTTTTGGTTGAATATCTAGGAAAAAATACTTCATTGGATCTTGAATAAAATTTCCCCAAATCATCTTTGATTCTTTTAATAAAGTACTTCCAAATAATTTGAAATATTTGATGAAACCTAGTCTTCCTATACATAACTCATATGGGGTCTTGTCATTGTTGAATCTGATCTACCCTCTATTTAGGATTTATAGAGTTGTGTGGATTGATTCTATCCAATATTTGTCTAATAACATGGATTCATTTAGCATTATCTTGGCCATTTCTTGGATAGTCATATTCTTTCATTCTACTACCCCATTCTATTTGTGAGGTTCTTACAACTAAGTACTATTTTTTATCCCATGGTCTTCATAATTCTCACTGAATTCATTTGACATGAACTCACATACTCTATTTTACCTTAATAATTTTATCCTTAAACTATTTTCATTTTTAGTTAATACTTTAAATGCTTTGAATTTACTAAAGTCCTAAAACTTTTCTTTCATAAATGCAACCCATGTCATTCTAGTGTAATCATCAATTAGCAACATAAAATACCTCTCACCTTGTATACTTTACATTATATTGGGTCCACACATATCTATATGAATAAGCTCTAATTTTTTCATGGTAGAATATTATTTCATTATGAATATTATCCTACTCGACTTCTCATGCTGGAATTACTTACAAAGTATGCCTAATGGCTTTGTTATCTTTGGAATGTCCCTTACAGCTTGCTTCTTGCTAATATTCACAAGGTTATCAAAATTTATATGGCCCATTATTTTGTACCATAGCTAAATTTATTCAACTTGAATTAGATAACACTTTTCTCCTTTGACTTTTGTAAGCATGTATAGATTGTTTGTTGTCCCATGAGCATCTGCAATTAGTTATACTATGTCTCTTTTTCTGATTGTGTAAAATTTAGAAAAGAACTTTAGTATGTGTCCTTGATCACACATTTGGATAACACTTAGAATATTATGATTTAACCCTTACACATATAAAACATTATCTATTTTCATTATTCCATTATTAAGTCTAAGCATACCATTTCCTTTTATTCTAGTTATAATTTTATCTCCAAACTCCACCATGCCTTCATTGACTCTTTTTAATGAGATAATTTTGATTTTATCTCCAGTTATGTGTCTCATCCATCCACTATCAATGAACCATTATTTTTCTTCATCTCTAGTATGTAATGTTGTTTGAATGATCATGGATTCTTCTTGCTTCTTCCTCCAGGTATTTATTGGTTCTCTTTTCCTTATCACTAGATCTTTAAACTTTTGACCTTGTCTTACATATTGAAACACTTATACAATAACATGTTATATGTCCATAGTTTTTTCACTTATAACAAATTATAGATTCTTCATAAAATTTTGATAGGGGAGTAAATGAATTGTAGCTTCTATTTAAAGCTTCATAGGTTGCTTTATTTTTTGTCCTAACTTCAATATCCGTGGATCTCTTTCTACAATCTAATTTAATATGACCAAAATGATTACAATAATAAAAATATCCATCAAAATAATTACCAAACTTAGTTTTATTTTCATATCTTGGAACAAGTGGTATCTTGAAGATTTTTCTCCTTTGCTTTCTTTGTTGGTAGAGATGGTTTTTTTATTTTGGCCTTCTTCCTTCTTGGTCTCCTTTTTCACAGATTATTTAAGAGTTTTAACATATCTCTTAGCTTTCTCTTTTTCCTTTTCATACCCAATGCCTAATTTTTTAGATGGTGATCTTTGACTCTCTAGAATATTATTTAATTTGTGGGTTCTTTTCTCAGATTTCAATCCACTTGCTATTTTAGTATTCACTTTTTCTAGATCCCTTTTTAAAGCAACAATCCTAGATTCATACCTCTCACAGTCTTCTCCTTTCTTCTTTAGTTGATCCATTATATCTTCTTCAATTTTGTTTTCTTCTTTGATTTGGACTTTTATATTAGTAATTATATTCTTTGATTCCTCAATACCTCATGATATTTTGGATTATGAGTCCTAACTCTCTTTTTCATATTTCTAAATCAAAAGATATTATTTCATGTTCTTTTTCTTAATATCTTTTATCTATCCTAAATCATATATAATATATTGTTCTTGATTTAGCTCACATTCATCTTCTTCTTCCTATGATTTATTTATACGTATGAAAACATTATCTTCTATGGTCATGAAAAATATTTCCTCGTCATCATTATTAGAATCACTAGCTGCATTTCCTCAAATTTATAGTACTCCTAGAGTATAATCTTTTCTTTTATTTCTCAAATCTCTTCTTATCTTTATTTTTCTTGTATCTCTTATTAAATTTGGGTCTCTCCTCTTCATCACTTTTATATTTATCTAGGAACATAGATACAAAATGACCAATGGTTAACTTAACTTTATATCATTTCTTCATATTTTAAATGATAGAGCCTCCTTTTCATATTCTTCAATACTTAAGCTATTTCTTGTCTTAGGTTCCTTAAATTTATCCATCTTTGATGCCTTCTCTTTTTCATGGTCTTTAAGATCTTCATTTCATATGCTATGAGGATTCTGTGCAGTTCATCCATATTTAATTCATATAGATATTTTATTTCTTCAATAGTAGAAAATTTCTCATAAAACCTCAATGATAAGGATCTCAGCACCTTTTGGATGATTGTAAACTCTTTCATGGTTTCTCCAAGTCCTAGAATAACATTGACTATTTAATCAACCTAGATCATGTATACTACAATGTTATCTTGTTCCTTCATCTTTAAAATATCAAATTATCTCATATGAGTTTGGAGTTTTGGTTCTTTTACCTTGCTTCAACCTCATAGATAGTTTTAAGTTTTTCCTAGATCTCTCTATTAGAATCACATTACATGTTTTGCAAATTTTGATTCTAAAAGTCTGCATAGGATGGCATTCATTATTTTAAAATTGTTCTCACTAGCCTTCTTTCCAGTAGCATATGTTGCTATCATTTATGGTGTTTAGTACTTGATTACTACTATTTTTCAAATATCAAACCCAAGATCCATTAGATATGTCTTCATTCTTAATCTCCAAAAGGAATAATTTGTTCCATCAAATATGGTGCCTTGTTAGTTGAAAATCCATCTTGAAATTGTGATCCAACCATGCATTCTTATACAATCTACCTTATAGTGGTTATCTTTGAAATAACTTACTCTGATACCAATTATTGAGCATAAGATAATACTAAAATTTGGGTGAATCAATATTATTTTTATTTTTATTTTTTAACACTTAATTACTTATTCCAATAAATATATTCAAAGCAATTTAATCAAAAAACAAGATAACACAATGCAAAGTGACACCATAAATACATGAAAACCCTTTTGGGAGAAAGCCATTGAGAAATATTTCTTAATATAAATATTCATAGGAACCAACTAATAGAGTACCAACCCCAAAAATAATTTTTTAGGCACAAACCTTCCCACAAGAATCATTCTTCTATCTCTAATTTGTTGTCAACATGATGGATGATTGAATAATACTTTATCTCCTTTAGATTTGATTTACACTGGAGTGTTTTCACTACTATGCTCTGCTTTATACTTGTTGGATTTTTCTTTTTAGTATTCTCACAAAAATCTGATTTTAAATATTTCAACTCTTCTTTTATTCCTTCCACTTTAAAACTTATAAATTTTCCACTCAATATGCACTTATTTATAACCCACAAAAATCCAAAGATTAAGGTTATGAATCTTCAGATGTAAAGGTCCACTTGAATGGTTGGGGACCATTTTATCCTTAAAAACTACATTAAAACCTTTGCCATAATTATCTCTTTAAGCCTATTAGACATAGTGAATTTATTCTCAATTTCATGCAAATATATGACCATTATTTGCATGATTAATTTCCTAAATCAAATCATTTTTATTTATTTAATTTAATTATTTTATCAAATTAATTTTATATGAATCAAAATCATGATTAACCTTTAAAATAAATAAAAATATTTCCAACATGGGTGCCTAGTTTCATGGATAATCAAGAAGTAACCATCACTAGCATTATCTACTTATGAAGCTAAGTACATTATAGTAGATTCATGTTGAAATCAGGTCCTATGGATGAGACAAACCCTAAAAATATTACAATGTGGGGTATGATGGTTTTAGCCCTATCTATTTTGATAATATAAGTGTTATAAACATCTTAAAGAACATTATCATGTACTCAAGGACTAAGCATATTCACATCAGGTATCATTTTATAAGAGAGAAGGTAAGTTAAAAAAGTGTCAAACTTGAATATGTTTTTACATAGGATTATATTGTAGACATTTTTACCAAACCACTTCCAAAGGTAAAATTTGAACACCTAAGACATGAATTAGGTGTAATTCTTACCCCTAGTAATCACTAAATAAGCCTTGTACTTAGGGGGATCTAATCAGGTTGTTTAATTGATCCAAAATAATGTGGGTTGTTCTAATAAGTTATTCATGGAGATAGGGGGATCATGTTTTTATTATGACTCTTAAACTCATAGTCCTGTGTGTTAAGTATTTTGGTTGAAAGGAGTGTGATCTAAAGAGTTGCAGACATCACTTTGTTATTTATCTCAAAGGGGGAGAAAATTCACAATGAAAGATAAGTTTATTATTTAGATTAAAAAAATTTATTGGTTTCCATAAATGATAAAGGGGGATATATTTTATTATTTCCATTGATGTTAATGGTACATCTTGCATGAGGTTGATGTCATTGAGGGAGTGTGCCTAGTTGCCAATATATTGATGTTAGAAAGGGAATTGGTGGAGTGTTATCATTTAATAATGTTTTAATAAAAGATAATTATAATACAAAATCAATAATTTTAATGAAATTAATTCCTTATGGCTGCATGAAGGTATAAATCTTTAACTAGCTTAAGCCTAGTCATGGCATGAAAAGACTTTGTAAGAAGGTATGATCATGGTGGCTTGGTTAGATGAGTGCACATAGGAATGAGTGTTTGCATGATGTTCCTTTATAATTTATTTTAGGCATTATATTACTTATGAGAGTCTCATGGTGAGCCTATAGGGGAAGGATCCTAAGACCAAGTCTGCACCTAGACCACTTCTAAACCATTCCTAGCCTAATGAGGTATAATGATCTATTGTCAAGGCATGTGATGAAAGTATGTTAGTGTTTAAGAATTATAGAGGTTGATTTAGTATGTGAGTGAAGTGGAGAGTGCAATAAAATAGGAATGAAGGCTAGTTTTAATGCCTAAAATGGTTCATAGATTAAGATTTAGAGAGCAAAGAGTGAGAATATGGCCTAATGAGGGGTCATGATCAAATTTCAAGATGATTGAGATAATTTAAGAATTTTGAAAGGTGGGGTATGTTTTTTCATTTTTTTTCATGTAGTTTGAGGTCATACTTTGACTTACAAGGCATAAAATGTTGTTTTGAGGTCCCTTGGGTGCTTAGAATGAAGGGTTCTCAACTCAAAAAGGATTTTGTTGTGCTCATTATCTTGTAGAACCTTTATATGAGAAAATAGTATATTCATGATAGATTGGGAAAGATCCTAGAACAAAATTATAGGAATTTGTTTTAGGATTTAGGGGCTATGCTTTATGAATGATTGTTCAGAATGGAAATACATTTAAACACTCTTAGAACCTTAATAAGGACCCATTGTTGAAGATGTTGATCAAAAGTGACTAGAATGGATTGGTATGCTCAAGTAAGATATTGGAGGTTGTATTCAAATCTCCCAATCACCTAAAAATGTGATTGATTTTTCAAGTGTGTGAGTAGACCCCACAAGAAAGTGTTAATTTTTTATAAATTTGTTATAGCAATCAGATTTGATGAAGTCAAAGTGTGAAAATGTATGGAGGATGAATATTGAGAATCATGTTTCATGTAAATGAAATTTTTGGATATTTTATATACCAAAATATTTATAAACTAGTTATACAATTTAGCCTTTAACTAATATGCCTAATGGTGGAAATAGTGAAAAACCTAGGTAGTAGTGAGAAGATGATTAAAAATGTGTTATCATGATAGAGTGATGAAACCAAGTACATAGAGATGTTTTTTGGGATTGTTATTTGCTGTTAATTATTGTTATAAATATTTTAATTTAGGTATATTGGTGAAAATTATGAAGCCCAAAGGCTTGTCTGACTTACTAAGATTGGTGTGTAGTGATGCCAATAAATTGGTCTGTAAGATAAATAATTTTCACTAGGCAGAATGATATTTATATTTCAAGATAGTATACAGATGTGTGTGTGTGTGTGTGTGTGTGTGTGTGTGTGTGTGCGCATGTGCATGCACACATGAGTGCATATGTGTGTGTGTGTGTGTGTGTATGTGTGTGTGTGTGTGCATGTACACGTAGTGCATGTGTGTGTGTGTGTGTGTGTGTGTGTGTGCGCGTACGTGCACATGTGTGTGTGTGTGTGTGCGCGTGTGCGCGCGCATGCAACGTGAATGTGTGTGTGTGTGTGTGTGTGTGTGTGTGTGTGTGTGTGTGTGTGTGTGTGTGTGTGTGTGTGTGTGTGTGTGTGTGTGTGTGTGTGTGTGTGTGTGTGTGTGTGTGTGTGTGTGTGTGTCTATGTGTGTGTGTGTGTGTGTGTGTTTGGAGGTTTGAATCACCTTGAATAGTCTTTGAGAAAAACTGGCAGCTCTAAGTGAGCAAGTTACAAGAGTGCTTTTGAGACTTTTTGACCTATGTGATGAAGTATAATTAACTTAATAAAGTTTTTAGGGTATTTTAGGTTATTTTTATTTGATTTATTATCATTTTTGTTTGGATAAATAATATATTGTCTTCATTTGTTCAAGATAGACCTTTCTATGTGTGAAGGCCTAATGTGAACAATATTAATGGTGTGGTTTAAGTGGTGGTTCAAGCTAGAAAGTGTCATGGACCTAAGATGAAATTAGTCGGGGTATATTTAATTCATATATTAATTTTTAATTCTATGTGTGGAGTTTTAAAGTGTTCCAAGGATATCAAAGGGTGATGTGTACTAATAAAGGCTTAATTAAATTAGGCCTCCATAAGGCCTAAAAGAGGTTTTGGTCATTTAAGTTGAGGAAGACCTATTTTGATGATTCATTAATTTATTAAATGTGTTATAAAACATATTTTAAGGGTATTCCAATTGTGTATTTCCAACCAATAAATTTACGAACTAAATGATTATATAAGAGCAAGGCCTAATAGGTCTAATTGACTGGTTAGAGAAGAAGAAAGTGTAGGTAAAGGAAATATCACTTTCAAAAGTTGAAGAAGGTATTATATACCATAATAGGGGTGTAAATAAACTATCATGGAGATATAATATAGGTACTATAGATGAATATCAAGGTCATATGACCTAATTCTATCTTGAAGAGACCTAGTTGATTGAAGAAGCCTAAAAGGCAATTTTAAAGGGATATAAGAGTGAGAAGATATAAAGAAAGTGATCATCATATATTGTGTGAGAAATGATTTTTTACAAAATTGATAAAAAAATTTAGGTGTATTATTTGGTGTTGATTCATCTAGGGGGTTGGTGCCTCCTTATATTTTAGTGCTTGTTAATAGTTGACTAGTTTGGGTTGGTGTTCCATGTGGAGTTGGTAATTCACTAATAATTGGTTTATATATTATATTATTATAGTCCATTTTCATATATTATTTGGTTTTATTCCCCTTGAGGGTTTCCCATGTATGTAATGTGTTTCATGATGTTGTATGGTTTTATATGCTTTTCTAGATGTTCATGTTTTTATGAATGGTTCATGTATGCCTAAGTGGAATTTATTGAATATTTTTAAGACATTAATTCACACCCCCAACTCTCAATAATTTATCTTCCAACATTTTGTATTATATCCTTTTACTTTTAATCAATTCTAATAGCTTGAAGGTGATCCTAAGAAGCATAATATGTCTAGTGATCAAAAAGAAGAATATGACATGTATGATGAAGAATTATAGTATGACAATAAACAAGGAGAACTGTAGGGAGAATTTGAAGTTGGTCTCAGAAGTGCCCCTGATGATTTTAAGCATCAAATTAATACTATCAAGAATCTTGATAATTATTTAGAAGGTGTCAATACAAGGTTTAGATCAAAGGAAGTAGAGTATGACCAATTGAAGATAGAGCTAGATTTATAGAAGGTTGAACATAAGAAACTCATAGACAAGATGAATAAGTTTGAGAATGAGAATGAAAATTTAGAACAAGTTAAGAGTATCAACATGAAAATAACAATTAGGCATCCCAATGTAATAAAGGACTAGTTATCATGGGACCATGAGAAAAGGAGTGATCAGTCAAGAGGTAAGTACAAAAATGTTGTTTGCTACAATTGTCATAATATGGGACACATTAAAAGATTATATTATAATAGAGTTATAAGGGCCTAAAGATTAAACAAGATATATTAATCTCCTAGATTGAATGTTAAGGGAAAAATAATAGTATAGAAGCCAAATCAAGTTAGGATTGATCATATTGAGCTTGAGAGTCAAGATAAACTATTTTCTAAGAAGGAAGAAAAGACTAATTTTGATTATATGCTAACTCAAATTACCTTTCACATTCAAGATGAAGGAATGAAATGGTATATATATAATAGTTTCTCAAGCCACATGATAGGAGATAAAAATAATTTCATCTCATTCAATAAGAATATTATAGGAATAATGAGGTTTGGATACAATGCAACTACCAATATAGCTGATAAGGGTATCTTGATTTTAGATAATGGGAAGACCAAGATACAAAATGTGTTATATGTAAAATGTTTGAAACATTAATTTCTTAGTGTAAGTTAAATGTGCAATCAAGGACAAACACTGACCTTTCATGATAGAGGGTGTGAGATAAGGAGAGCTAAATCAAGAAGGGTAATTTCCAATGCTAAGAGTACTAAGAATAATCTATATGTCTTGAATGATATCAAGAAGTAAAGATGATTTATGATCAAGATGGATGAATGTTGGATATGGAATAGAAGGTATGTCACCTAAACTTTGACAATATGGTCAAGATAATCACTAAGAAGCCTATGAATAACATGCTTAAGATCACTAAACTTACAAACATACTTTTCAAGGCATGTCAACATGATAAACATATTAGAAGAAGGTTCATGTCCAAGGAGTACTCTCTTACAAGACCCTTGGAGTTAATACACAATAATATATATGGGCCTACAATAATTCAAATCATTCAAGGATATATTTACTTCATGTTAATCATATATGACTACACAATAATGACTTGGGAAGAATTCCTAAAAAAAGTTAGAATCTCATGACAAGTTCAAGGCATTTAAGTCTCTTATTGAGAATGAAAAGAATAGGAAGATCAATGGTCTAATATTTTATAGAGGAGGATATTTTTTGTCTAATGATTTTTTTGTATTTTCTGGGGTTGATGGAATAAGGAGATAGTTCTCAACAACTAGGAGACCTCAAAAAAATGAGGTAGTGAAAAGAAAGAATAGTACAGTTCAAGAGATAGACAAAACTATGCTAAATGAGTCTATATTATCTGATGGATATTAGATAGAGGTAGTAATCACTACAATCTAAACTTTGAATAGTGGATAGATAAATGCTAATATAAACAAGACTTATTATGAACTGTGGAAAGGTAGACCTACTAATATGGAACACTTTATAGTGTTTGGGAGCAAATGTTTTATCAAAAGAGATGATGAAGACTTAGTATACTCATCAATGATCTCAGCCTATAGATGTTATAACAGGAAGTTACAAAATATAGTGGAAAGCACTAATGTGAATATTAATGAGAACATGACCAATGGCTTTGTAGAGGTGATGAAGAAAGAGTTTGAGATGTCCATGTTAGGAGAACTATCATTCTTTCTTGGGTTGAAAATCTCTCAATCTAAAAAATGTATATTCATTTCACAAGACAAGTACAAAAAAGAGATGTTCAATAAGTTTGAGATGGAATACTAAAAGGTAGTTAGTACACCTATGATCATATCATGTAAGTTGAACAATGAAGATGAGTCTTCAAAGGTCAATTAGATGTAATATAGGTTAATGACTAGAAATTTTCTATACCACTAACTCTAAACCTGTCATCATGCAAGAAGTAGGTCTTATGGGAAGGTTTCAAATATAAATAAAGGAAAATCATATGAAATAAATCAAAAGGATACTCAAGTATCTCAAGGGAACTATAGAGTATGGGTTGTGGTATCCAATGAGTAATGAGTTTTTTAGATAGCCTATATAGATGTAGATTAAGAATGAAGTCTAGATGAGAGGAAGAGTACCAATGGATCATATTTATTCTTAGGTGGGTACCTAGTTTCATGGATAAGAAAGAATCAATCATAAATATCATTATCTACTTGTGAGGATAAGTGTATTGTAGTAGCTTCATGTTGCACTCAGGTCTTATGGATGAGATAGACCTTAAAATACTATATGGTGGAGTATGATGGTCTTATCCCTATCTATTATGATAATATAATTATTGTAAGCATCTCAAATAAACCTATCATTCACTCAAGTATTAAGCACATTTCCATTAGGTATCATTTTCTAAGAGAGAATGTAAGTGAAGAAAGTGTCAAACTTGAATATGTTTCTACATAGGATCATATTGTATAGATTTTGACCAAACAACTTCCAAAGGTAACATTTGAACACCTAAGATATGAATTAGGTGTAATTCCTTCCCCTAACAATCATTGAAGAAGTCAAGTACTTTGGGGGAGGTAATTAGGTGGTTAATTATCTCTAAGAGAAGCTGAGTTTTTTTAATAATATATGCTTGGAGATAGGGGAACATGTATTTATTATGACTCATAAAATCATAGTTTTGTGTGTTGAGTATTTTGGCTACAAGGAATGTGATCCAAAGAGTTGCAAACATCACTTTGTCATTTATGTTAAAGGTGGAGAAATTTAAAAATGAGGGAGAATTTTCTTGTTGAGAGAAGTTTATAAGAATGGTTTCCATCAATGACAAAGGGGGTATTTTTTAGTATTATCATTGATGTTAATATTGCATCTTACATGAGGTTGATATCATTAAAAGAGTGTGCCTAGTTGGTAGTGTGTTGATGTTACAAAGGGCATTGATGGCATGTTTTCATTGAAGGATTCTATCATGAAATATAATTTTAATGAAAAAGAGATAATTTTAAGGTACATGTCTTATGGTTGCATGAAGGTACATGTCTTTGCATAGCCTACACCTAGTCATGGCATGAAAAGACCTTGTAACAAGGTATGAGCATGGTGGGTTGATAAGATGAGTGCACATAGGATTGAGTGGTTGTATGATGTTTTTTTAGAATGGATTTGATGTAATGGATCATGCATGAAAGTATCATAGTAAGCCTACAAAGGTAGGACCTTTAGATTGAGTTTACACTTAAACCACTTCTAGACCCTACATGGTGTAAAGAGGTATCATGATATAATGTCAAGGTATGTGAAGGATGTATGAAACTGTTTAAGAATGAGATAGTTTTTTTAAGTATGTGAGTAAGGTGGAGAATACAATGAAATAGGCATGAACATCAATTTTAAGGCCTAAAGTGGTTTACAGGTTAAGATCTAGAGAGCAAAGAGTGAGAATGTGGCCTAAGGAGGGGTCATGATCAGATATCAAGATGTTTTAAATCATGTAAATATTTTCAAATTAAATTATGTTGTTTCAAGTTTATTCACACAATTTGAGGTTAGAGTTTGAAGTACAAGGCATGAAAAGTTGTTTTGAGGTCTCTCTTGTGCTTAGAATTAAGGGTTCTCAACCTGAGAAGGATTTTCTTATGCTCATTATCTTGTAAAAACTTTTAATTGAAAATTAATATATTCATGTATATGGGTAATGGTCCTAGCTCAAAATTTTAGGCATTTTTTTAATTGAGGGGGTATGCTTTATGAATGATTGTTAAGAATGAAAACATGTTCAAACCCTCTTAGAACCCTAACAAGGACCTGATGTTAAATATGTTGATCAAAAGTGACCATAATAGATTGGTATTCTTAGGTGAGATATATGAAGTTGCATTAAACTCTCCTAGGCACATCCAAGTGTGATTTAATTATTAGGTGTGTGAGTAGACCATACAAGAAAGTTCTAATTTCTTGGAGATTTATTATATTTAGTGTTGACCAAGTAAAAGTATACAAATGGATGGAGGATGAATATTGAGAATAATTTTTAATTTCCATGAATGTTTTTATATATTTTCTATCCTTAAATTTTTATAAACTAGTCATCAAAGTTAGCCAGTTGTTAGCAGGCCTAATGGTGGAAATAGTGAAAAACATAGGTAGCAATGATAAGATGATTAGGAATGTGTTATCATGATAGAGTGATGAAAATAATTTAATGTAGATGTTTTTTTTGGATTGGTATGTACTATTAATTATTTTTATGAAACATTTAATTTAGGTATAGTGGTGAAAATGAATGAGTCAAAATGGCTTATCTGACTCAATGAGATCTATGTGTAGTGAGGTTAACAAATTGGTTTGTAAGATCAATAGTTACCACTAGACCATATTATTTTTATATTTTAATATGTTATTGGTATTTCATATTTTCATATACATACATAATAATTCATTTAAAATTTCTATATATCTATTGGAGATCTGAGTCACCATGACTAGTCTTTAAGGAAAATTGACAGTTCTAAGTAAGCAAGTTAAAGGAGTGTTTTTTATTCTTTCTACCCTATCTGATGAAGTATAATATACTTTTTTAATTTTTTGAGGTATTTTAGATTATATATATGTGATTTATTATCACGTTTGTGTGGATAAATATTATATTATCTTGATTTGTTAATGATAAACCTTTTTGTGTGTGAAGGCCTGATGTGAACAATACTAATGGTGTGCTTCAAGTGGTGGTTGGAGATATAAAGTGTCATGGATATAGGATGAGATTATTATGGGTATATTTTATTTTAATATTAATTTTTCCTACCATGTGTTTATTTTGAAATTCTTCCAAGGATATCAATGGGTAACGTGTATTAATGAAGGCCTAATTGAATTAGGTCTCTGTAAGGCCTAAAAGAGGTTTTGGTATTTTAAGTTGAGGAAAACATATTTTAATGATTGATTCACATATTAAATATATTATAGTATTAATCTAAGTGTTAAATTTTATATGTCCAACCAAGAGGTGTATGAGCTAGAGGATTGTATAAGAACAAGGTGTAATAGGCCTAATTGACTAATTGAGAAGAAAGTAATGCAAGCAAAGGAAATATCTATTTGAAGAGATGAAGGAGGTATTTAAAACCATAATATCAGTGTATATAAACTATAATTATTGTATAATAGGGTTAAAATATATTAATATCAAGGTCATATGGCCTAATATTTCTTGAAAAGACCTAGTTGAGCAAAGAAGCCTACAAGGCAATTTGAGAGGGATATAATAGTGAGAAGAGATAAATAAGGTGATAATCATATATTGTGTGAGTAAAAAAATATTATTAAGGTGATCAAAAATTTTATGTGGCTAATTTGGTGATGAGTCATCTAGGGGTTTAGTGCCTCCTTAAAGGGTAGTGCTTGGTAAAGCCTAGTTGAGTGGGTGCGTGATTAGTTAGGGTTAATGCTCCATGTGGAGTTGGTACTTCACTAAAGATTCATTTATTTATTATATTACTATAGTCATATTTGTAAATTTTGGACCACATACCAAGTTTTTACTATCATGGAATGGGTTACTAATGGAAAAGCAAGATGGACATGGTTGTATAGACCCTTTGGAATGTCAAGAGTGTTTGGAATTAGTATGGAAGTCCATGGTTTTCATTTGATTCTTAATTTTTTTCATCTATAAATATTGAGTCTAGTGGCATAAATTCTGATTAGGCACTTTAATGACATCAAAATTGACATGTGTGGACACATTAGGGAGAATTGATCATATGGGTTTATTCACATTAGTCCCAAGAAAATATGTGTCAATTTTTTGGTCATTCACCAAAGTGCATCAAAAGATATGAAGACCCAAAGTTGGTCTCTCAGGAAAAATCAAATATGCCTCCATACTTATCCATTTTTTAATAAGCTCTAATAGAGCCAAGTGAGCATATTGACAAGGCCATATCTTGCACATGTTGTAGTTTTTGAAAAAAGTGATCATATGGGTTTATTCAGCTTAGTCCCTAGTTGATATACATTATGTTTTAGGTCATCCACTAAAGAAAAAAATAAGTTATGCATGTTCAAATTTATCTCTTTAGTTATATTTTACTAAATTTCCCATACTTATCCACATTAACTAGACTAATCTAGGATGTCATGTAGGATAAAATGGACTAGCCAACTTGTGTATTTAATATATTCACTTAGAAGGTTCTTAGGACTAGAAGATCAAATTTGTTTGTCACTTTTGGTAATAATAACATGTATTAAAAATTTGTTGCCTCCATATATTTTTTGCTTCAAGTTATAGGCCATCAAAGTTAGTCAAAAAGCATAGGACTTTGTGCTAACATCAAGTTGAAGACACTATAAAAATCCATACAATACTAAATGTAATGATCTATGGGATGTCAATTACGGTCATGAAAACATCTTTTTATGGGAGCAAGGACATCAATTTTAATATCAAGAACTAGTTATTTTTTCAAATAATGGGATCCAGTAGATCAATAGTTGGTGTTTAATTATAAATTTAGATCTAATGGTGAGAAGAGGTCAAAGAGGTTAGTGAATATCAAGAGAAAATATGTTCATGACAAGTGTCAATAGTACATTTGATTTTCAAAGAATAAGTGATCAATGTGATTTCATGCCGATCAGGATTAATGGTGATAGAGAGTCAACATGTCAATGAGTCAAGTTAGATTTTGATGGCCAATCAAAATAAAGCTAAGCTTAGGGTTTTGATAGAGGGTGAGAAGCCATTTTTGACCAAGGGAAAAAAAAATTTATAGGTTCATCTAGATTAAATTCAAACTCATGCAAGTGCCATGGAGTGGTCAATATGATGCAGTTAGGTATAAGGAATACAAGGCACCACCATTGGATAATAATCTATACTTATGGCTTGACCTTTTTATGGATTTTAGGGTTCATTCTTGTGACTATGGTTTCCATTTTTAAATAAGGACTTGGGTGTGGTGAACTCTCAGCTCCTATAAATACTAATGGAACTTTTTAGACCTAATGGGAGTCCAAAAGAGGCTAGGGACTATAGGTCTGCATTAATATGGACAACTATGAGAAAACCAATGAGCTTAGATTGGTTTTACATATATAGGTGGGACCTATGATTTAGATATGGAAATGGAACAAATATGTGATAAATGTAAAGGAGCCCATCCTTGACAAGGTAGGTACTTATGTGCTCAAGGCATGGCATGATTATTAGTATCAGGATTTAAGGATTTGATCCCCATAAGCATGTCAAATGGACTTAGGGTCCTAAGGTGGTAAAATGATAGTGAAAGAAGTAGTTAAGGGCATTGTTTCCACTCAAATAGAGTTAGTCATCATATAAAAAACCTTATCTTTAGTAGGACACTCTCGACCAATGAGAGGAGATCAAGGACTAGTAGAATAAAGGAGGTCCATTTATTGATCAAAACATGCATGTAGAAGGTAATCAATGAGCTACCACCTCATTTATTTATTGTGATGATATTTTATCTATTATCTAAGGAATTATTCCCATATCTCTTTCTCCCTTTTTACTATATATAGAGGCTTTTGATCCAAAAAAGGGATCCTCACTATATCACTCTACTCCCTCTCTTGGGCATGAGTAAACTCTACCAAGATGGAGCTTGAAACCTCTTGAGATGAATACAAAATTGTTTTATATTTCATTATTTTGGTATAGTGTTTACATGTCAGATTTACATATGTGGTAAAGGTATTTCCCTTGTAAAAATTATGATCTCACCTGGCTACTAGTTCATCTAGTTATGCAAGTCTCATTTATTGTTCTTATTTATGCAAGTCTTGTCTATTATTTTACATCTCTTGATTGAAGCCCGCATGTGGATATTGTGAAAAGTCAGTGTCTTAATTTATACCTATTTTTTATTTAACTTAGATTAAATCATTTGGTAAACCTATTCATGAAACACTAATGTATGGTAAATATTTGTGATATTAGATCTAGTCTTTTACTTATCTCATTAGTGTTCTATAGAGCCAATTAGGGTGGATTAACCCATAATTTACATGCATCACTATTTTTATCTTAGCTTTCCATTTCATTCTCTCTCTCTCTCTCTCTCTCTCTCTCTCTCTCTCTCTCTCTCTCTCTCTCTCTCTCTCTCTCTCTCTCTCTCTCTCTCTCTCTCTCTCTCTCTCTCTCTCTCTCTCTCTCTCTCTCTCTCTCTCCCTTTTCCTTTGTCATTAGTAGGTTTTATTAGTGGTAATGAGATAAAATGATGCATCAAAGGAGCTATCCTCATTAAAATCTTAGAGGTCTGACCCCATTATAGGATACCCATAGCCTAGGGTCAGTCTTATGTTGAGGTAGATTTGGAAGGAGAACTTGAACACTCTTGCCTAAAACTAGGGTGAAATCTATATCTCTAACTATTATGGCATGCCTAGTGGGACCAAGTTAAAAAGAGTGGAAATATCTTAGTGTGTCTTTCCTCTAATCAAATTTTGGAATTAGGAACATTAGTACCAATTATGACTCCAATCAAAGCTTCTAGGTATGAGAAAACTAGGTATGTCTCATTGAAAATTATTACATCTCATTTTACATATGATGTCAATATGAATAGTTATGGTGAATATTCCTATTATCCACCTATTTATCAATAGTTCCTATATTATCCTCATGATCCATATAAGCCTAATCAGGCCTACCAAGATTTCTATCAAATTTATGAGGAGCATTAGAAAGTTTCTTATGATCCTTTTTATCAAGGGAATATCTCCCACCTTACTCATGATGCTCACCAACAACATGAGGACCTATTTTAGTCATATATGCAAGTATATTACCTTGATCCTCTATATGAATAACAAGCCCATCATAACACTACTCCTCATCATCCTTATCATAATCCATCTATACCAAAATATAAGTAGACTTTAATAAGTCTTGACAAGAATGAATTATAATTGTGCTCACATAAAAATTATGGACAAGATATCCCTACTCACCTAATTCATCATGTGAGATAGTCATTGTAGTGATGAAAATAAGAATGGACACCTGTTAAGAGAGTAAATTGAAATAATCTCATAGATGAGATGATGGATGTAGGTGGTTACATTCAAAAAATTGACGATAAGACAAAAATCCTTGAGGAATAATAGGTCCAACATCACCAACCTTATGTACCTCAATATACATCACCTTAGAATTCTAATGTGCCACCCATTCCTCCCCAAGAGACCATTCCAAGTATCCTTTTACATGTGCCAAGTTCTTCATATATTCTTCAAACCTTTCCCTCTTAGATATATATCCAAGAGAGATATCAGAGAAACAAGGTAATTGTTATGGAATAGCTTGTTATTAAGGTTCAATATTCCATCCTTCCTCAAGAACCCCTTATGAAGTCCTTCAATGTCCCAAGATAAAACCAAGTGGTGAAATAATGTGGTGGGTAAAGTGAGGCAAGTCTAGACTTGTGTACCCAAATTGAAGAAGGATCTAAACCTATGTAAAACTCTCTCACCCCTCCTCAATAATATTCTTATGTTCCTTATCTTCATGAAGCTATTAACCACTTTAGAGAGGATATATTTTAAGATAATTTTGATAGGCAAATCAAAGAGTTGGAGATGAAGACAATGAAAGAGGAGGAGAAACAAAATCAAAAGGGTAAAGAAAAAACTCTATCTTTCCCATCTTGGATCCAAGTCATGTAGTTGATCAAATTCAAGGTCATTCAACCCCCATCCCTCTCTCCTTAAAAATCTAATTCATTTCCATCTTAGAAATTCATCCAAAATAGCATACAAAATAAGGAGGAGGACATGATTGTAAAATACAAGTAGTTGAACTAAGGAGGTGTCACATATGACTCATCTCTCTTGAATTCATCCCAAGAATATATTATTGCACTCTTTTAAGAGGTAACTAATGAACTCCATGTTGAACTCACAATTAATAATGATAGATTATTAGAGTCAAAAGAGGAGATCAATATTTGGACACCACTAGGCAAGAAAAAGCATGTCTCAGTATTTCATAATGTCAAAGAGGATGTGTTATAAGATCAAGTGCAATTTGGATATGGGATCTAATAGGGGGAAGTCTCAGATGTGCATCAAGAGGTTATTTCTCAAGAACCTCTTGATAACATATCATCTATCCAAGATCAAGAGTTTTCTCAAGATCTTATTGTAGATGATATAGATCAAGTATAATATCATCTTTATTTGGAAGTTATCCATGAGGAGAAATCACATAGCACCATTATTGAGTCAAATAACATTCTTAATGAAGAACACCATTGGAAATAGTTGTACCATGATATCATGGGTGATATTGATGAAATTAAGATGGAAAACTTAGATGATAGGATAGTACAGCTAATTGAATCTTCATCTTAGGCTTCCATTAATATTTTATAGATTCAATAACATAGTGCTACTTTGGGGATGCTCAATCAAAATTGGAAGGCTAGTTTTGATGAGATATTGGTAGAAATGGAGGACATGGATAATATTGAGATATCTCTTATTAAATATATTTGTCAAGTTGAGGATCAAGTGCTTAAGAAGATGGACAAACATTTTCCCATAGAGGATAATGAACAATATTGGGTAGAATATGTAGAGCTCCTTGGTGATCCTAAGGTAATTACATCAAATAATAAGCCCAAACTTATTGAATACACCATGAAAATCAAAGAGGTATGCCTTATTGAACCACTATTAGAGGTTATAGTTGAGAAACCATATGAGAAGGTTGAGACTATGTGGATGCACATCCTTAACCTATTTGGAGCTGTTTGGTTCTCATTAAACATCATGTTAATAAGGTTGATAGTTAAAACAAATAAAAAGTAGGCATCAAGACCAAGATTCAAGGAGATATATGCCTCATTAAATTCATCATACCATGAGTCAAGAAAGTTATTAAACTTTCCTTTTGATCTAGGAGGAAAGTTAAAAATTGTTTTAGGTTATATATATTAGAAAAAAATTATTCAATTTACTCTAAGTGCTTCTTTAGCACATTTTTTTGTTGTCCTTATTTAAAATTGTAGGTTATTTTACTTTCAATAAGTGCCTTTGGCACTCTATCTTGTTTTATTCTCTTTTGGTTCTTGTTTTTATTTAAGGAGAGGATATAAAAGGATTGGCACCAGTTCAATGTGTTAGATCCAAGTAAAGACTCCATTCCCAATAGACTAGACTAAGCATAAGGTTTGGGTTCTTTTGCATAGATAGGCATGCAACCCCTATTATTCACCAAAGATGTTGGCCAATTTTAACCCACATACCAAACATGTACCAACATGGATCAAGTTACTAATGGATGAGAAAGATGGACATGGTTGTAGAGACCCTTTTTAATGTCAAGAGTGCCTGGAATAAGTATGAAAGTATATGGTTTTCTTTTGGTTCTTCATTGTGTTCATCTAGTCATTTCAATCTAGTGGAAAAAATTTAGAGTAGGCACTTTGATGATGTCATTATTACCACATGTAGATGATTTAGGGATAATTTGTCATATGGGGTTTTTCACATTAGTCCCAAGAACATATGTGCTATGTTTATGGTTATCCTCCAAAGTACATCAAAATATATGAAGACCCAAAGTTGGCCTCTTAGGTAAAATCTGCTAAGTTTCCATACATATCCATTTTCAAAGAATCTCAAATATATCCAAGTGAGCATATTAATGAGGCTATATCTCACACATTTGGTAGTTTCATTAAAAAAATTCATATGTGTTTATTAAGCTTAGTCCTTAGTTACTACACATTAAGTTTTGGGTCATACACTAAATCATAAAAGAAGTTATGCATTTTCAAAGTTGGATCCTTAGTTAGATTTTGATAAATTTCTCATACTTAACCAAATGAACTAGACTAAGCTAGGATGTCATGTAGGATCAAATGGATGAACCAACTTGTGTATTTAATATCTTCACTTAGAAATCTCCTAAGACTAGTATATCAAATGGGATCATCCCTTTTGGTAATAATAATATCTCATAAAAATTTGGTGCTTCCATATCTTTTACGCTTCAAGTTATAGGCCTTCACATTTAGTCAAAAAACATCAAATGTTTGTGCTAAAATCAAGTTAAATCCACCATATAAATCCTTACAATCATAAATTTGATGATCTATGGGACATCAATGATGGTCACACAAATTTATTTTAATGGGAGTGAGGACATTAATTTTAAGATCATGAACTAGCCATTGGCTTTCAAATAGTAGGTCTTAACAGATCAACAATTGGTGTTTGATCATACATTCAAATCTAATAATGAAAAAATATAAAAGGTTTCATTGAATCTTAAGAGTAAATGCATGCATGAAAAGTGTTAACAATGCATTCAATTTTTAGATAATATGTGATCAATGGGTTTTCATATTGAGCAAGATCAATGGTGTGAGATGAGTCAATATGTCAATGAGTTGAGTTAGATTTGATAGCCAATCAAAACAAAGGTTAGCCTAGGGTTTTTGATAGAGGTTTATAAGGCATTTTCAACCAAGGTCAATAATGTTTTTTAGGGTTATCTCAATGCAATTAAAGTTCATTCTAATGCCATGGAGTGGTTAATATGATGCAGTCAGGTATAAGGAATATAAGTGACCACCATTGGAGCTTAATATGGACTTCTAGATCAACCTTTTTTAATGGATTTTAGGGTTCATTCTTGTGACTATGTTCATAATTTATAAATAAGGACCTAGGTGTAATGATCTCTCCATTATTTCAAATACTGATGGTTCTTTTTTATACCTAATGGGAGTCTAAAAGATGCTAAGGTCTATAGATCTACATTAATATGGACAACTATGGGAAAACTAATGACCTTAAATTGGTTTTATATCTATAGGTGGGACCTATGATCTAGATATGGAAATGGAAAAAATATGTGATAAATCCAAAGGAGCACATCCTCAACAAAGTAGGTACTCTACTACTCAAGGCATGGCATGATTATCAATATCAAGATTCAAGGATTTGATCCTCATAAGCACATCAAGTTGACTTAGGGTCTTGAGGTGGTAAATTGATAGTGGAAGAAGTAGTTAAGAGCATTTTTTCCATTCGAATAGGCTTAGTCATCATGGAATAAACCCTTGTCTCTAGTAGTACACTCTCAACCAATGAGAGGAGCTCGAGGACTAGTACGACAAAAGGAGGTTTATTTATTGATTAAGACACACACACAGAAGGAAATCAATGAGCTTCCACCTCGCTTATTAATCATGATGATATTTTGTCCATTATCTAAGGCATTATTCCCATATCTCTTTCTCTATTTCTTCTATATATAGGCTTTTTAGCCAAAAAATGGATCCCCATTGTATCCCTCTACTCCCTCTCTTGGGCATGACCAAACACTACCAAGATGGAGCTTGTAACCTCTTAAGATGAATACAAGACTATTTTCTATTTCATTGTTCTTGTATAGTGTGTACATGTCATATTTGAATATGTGGTAGAGGTTTATCCCTTGTCAAATTATGATCTCACTTAGCTATTAATTCATCTAGTTATGCAAATCATGTTTAGTGTTCTACATCTCTTGATTGAAGCCCACATATGGATACTATGATTGGTTAGTGCCTTCATTTAGACCTATTCTTCATTTCCCTCATCTTAGATCATTTGGTGAGCCTCTTCGTGAAACACTAATGCATGATAAATATTTGGGATCCTAGATCTAGTCTTATACTTATTTCATTAGTATTCTAAAGAGTCAAGCAGGTTGGATTAACCCATAATTTAGGTGCATAATTGTTGTTAGCTTAGGTTTCCCTTTCATGTTATCTCTTTCCCTTTCTTTATCTCCTTTTTTATTTGGTCATTAGTATATTTTAGTATTGGTAATGACCTAAAATGATGCATCAGAGGAGATAGCCTCATTAAAATCCTAGAGGTTTGACCCCATTATAGGATACCCATAGCCTGGGGTTAGTCCTATGTTGACCTAGATTTAGAAGTAGGACTTGAACACTCCTACCTCCATCTAGGGTTAAATCTAGATCTATAACAAGTCCATTTATAGATATAAGTGTATTTTCTTCCCCTTGAGGGTTTCCCACATATGTAGTGTGTTTCATGATCTTGTATGGTTTTATATACTTTTCTAAATGTTCATGTATGGTTAAGTGGAATTAAATGAATGTTTTAAAGGCACTGATTTACCCCCCCCCCCCACCCCTCTTAGTTATTGTGCTTCCAATAGAAAAAAGGTTTTTGTTAAATATTAATAGTTAAATTAAAACCAATTTATTTCTAAAAAAATAATGTTTGTTTGAACTTCTTGGATGAATTTACTATTAATAGTAAATCGCTAATTTTGGAAAATCCATACAAAATTTAATGGAAAAATAAGTTTTGATCTAATTAATATAACTAAAACAAACTATGACCATTTTTAAAATAGAGTATTTTTGAATCAGATAGAAATATAACATATATGAAGATAAGCCAAAATATAAATAAAAGAATACCTAATAGGAGAATACACATGAAACCCTAGGGTAAAAGAGGAAAAAATTAGATTAGTATATATGATAAGGGGAAATAATAATGAAGTCAATAACCCTAACATATAGATATAAAATCCTAAGAAGATAGAATTAAACCCTAATGGAAAGCTAGGGTTTTTAATGTTTTAAGAAATTAAAAAAATATGGTTTGAAGGATTTAAATCCTAAGAGAATAATTCCACATATAAGTGGAAATGATAAATTAGATTTAAAAATTAGATGTAAATAATATTTTTGAAACCCTAGGATAAAATAGTTAAACCATAAGGTAAACCTAAGAATTTAATATGTTCAAGATAAGGAATGGGTTTAATAATAAGCTTTACCTTATTTTGGATTTAGTGGTCTAAATAAGTCCAAACTTGATACTAAGTCAAATTGTATAATATATGTCTAAATTTAAGAAAAAAAATTAAAGTGATTGAGTATAACTTATCTATTGCAATAACTATTTATGAAAATGACCTAAAAGATAGGCTACTTATATTTTTTAGATTATTTATAGTATGTTAGAGTTGAACTATCTTATTTTTATTAATTAAATATAAATAAGATGTAAAATACTTGAAATATTTAATATTACAACACATAATTATATCCATAAGAAAATGAATATTGTTGACTAATTATATCATATACTGAATATGGAATATACAAACCAATCAAGGGATAGATATATCTTATATTGAGTTTATTATGTTGATGTCCATCAAGTTCTATTAAACTATTTTTGTGTGTGATAAAATTTGGAAATGACTATAACTGGGGTGCTAAATGGAACCTTTGCTAAGGCTTCTCACCATTCAGATGACCTATTTAAAATATGATGATTTTTTCTGAGATGACAAATACCTAATGTTACCACATAAGTTTGTGTGATTGATTTTATATATATATTTATGTTCTCTCAATATTATACCTACATATAAACTATTGTATTCTTTCTCCTTTTTTCAAATCTAATTTCTTACACTTTTGATTATAAAACCCTAAAAAATGGTTAGTATTTTGGGTTGGACTAACATCATCCAATCCATATCGACCAACTAAGCATAACATAATGTAATTAAATTAATTAAATTTTTAAAACAATGGAATAATATATCATAAAATTAATATCAAAATAATCATATTTATAATAATAATTGACTCAAGAGCAAAACACTTAATAATTATGACTAAGTCAAGTTAAAGAGGAAACTCCATAACATTTAAATAAGAGAAAAAATTATAATATGATGATAAAAGACTAACTACTACCTTCTATATATACTCTACTTATCCATGGTTATCCCATAGACTAACCATACTAATAACATATAGAAATTCAATAAGGTAATATGAAAGGTATGTAAGCCATAAGTTGCCCACAAAATCCCTATATATAATATAGGTTAAGGGTGTAACACATGCATTTATAATACTATTAAGAGGGATGAAACCACATGTAGTTATCCATTTAAAGTGATTACATCCCAAATAATGTGGATGCAATATCAGATGTTATTTTTCCTAGGCCCACCCTTGTTATAATCATGGAAATAGAATTTGAACTTATAATGCTTTAAAATTTGCAATAAATAGTAAGGAATAAATTTCACTTATAAGCTTTGTAACAAATTATTTCCTATCCTAAATTGCTTCAAGGGGATATATATATATATATATATATATATATATATATATATATATATATATATATATATATATATATATATGTATGTATGTATGTATGTATGTATGTATGTATGTATGTATGTATCTATATATATATATATATATATATATATATATATATATATATATATATATATATATATATATATGTATGTATGTATGTATGTATGTATGTATGTATGTATGTATGTATATATATGTATATATATGTGTGTGTGTGTGTGTGTGTGTGTGTGTGTGTGTGTGTGTGTGTGTGTGTGTGTGTGTGTGTGTGTGTGTGTGTGTGTGTGTGTGTGTGTGTGTGTGTGTGTGTGTGTGTGTGTGTGTGTGTGTGTGTGTGTCTAAAATTAGAATTATGGAATTAACGACATGAAAAAGCAAACCCAAAGATATTAAACTAGGTAAAATATTAGATCCAGAAGGGAAACATGTCCAAAATAATTTTATTATAAACTCAAAATGATTTAAGGGTGTAACACATGCATTTCTAATACTATTAAGAGGGATGAAACCACATGTAGTTATCCATTTAAAGTGATTACATCCCAAATAATGTGGATGCAATATCAGATGTTATTTTTCCTAGGCCCACCCTTGTTATAATCATGGAAATATAATTTGAACTTATAATGCTTTAAAATTTGCAATAAATAGTAAGGAATAAATTTCACTTATAAGCTTTGTAACAAATTATTTCCTATCCTAAATTCCTTCAAGGGGATATATATATATGTGTGTGTGTGTGTGTGTGTGTGTGTGTGTGTGTGTGTGTGTGTGTGTGTGTATGTATATATAGATATGTATATATATATATATATATATATATATATATATATGTATATATATATATATATATATATGTATATATATATATATATATATATATATATGTATATATGTGTGTGTGTGTGTATATGTCTAAAATTAGAATTATGGAATTAACGACATGAAAAAGCAAACCCAAAGATATTAAACTAGGTAAAATATTAGATCCAGAAGGGAAACATGTCCAAAATAATTTTATTATAAACTCAAAATGATTTCATCCATGTTGTAAAGTATCATTAATATGATACCATATGTAAATAATGGAATTGTCCAAAAGCCTTGGGAAATGTAACTTGAAGGAATTTAGGATGGGATGGATATATATATATATATGTGTGTGTGTGTGTGTGTGTGTGTGTGTGTGTGTGTGTGTGTGTGTGTGTATATATGTATATATATATATATATATATATATATATATATATATATATATATATATGTATATATGTATATGTCTAAAATTAGAATTATTGAATTAACGACATGAAAAAGCAAACCCAAAGATATTAAACTATGTAAAATATTAGATCAAGAAGGGAAACATGTCCAAAATAATTTTATTATAGACTCAAAATGATTTCATCCATGTTGTAAAGTATCATTAATATGATACCATATGTAAATAATGGAATTGTCCAAAAGCGTTGGGAAATGTAAAGTCAAATACAATAGGACTAGGGATCCATGTGACATAGTAAATAAAGATAAAAGTGGTAATATAATGGTATTCAATCAAAACAAGTCAATAAGATGTAAAAATATCAAGACAAATGTATCAATAAGTTCATAATTTTAAATTGAGGGTTAAAATATTAAAATTCACATAAAATAATGATGTAAATAAGGATTTTACCTATTTTGGGTATCTAACAAAATCCCCATTTAATCAAGAATTTTTAGTGTAACTATAAATACTTGAACTAAAGGAATAAAGATAATGAAACCTACATTGGTGTTTATGAAATTTACATCTTTGTTTGTCATAGTATGTACTCCCATTAAATATTATGTATGTAATTAGATAGAATATTATCCAATTAAAAACATAGTAATAATAATAATAAATAAAATAATATTAAAATAAAAAATACACCTATTTTAATATGATACTTTTCATCTCCTTGATTATGCTCATGCTTATAGTCTTGTTTAATTGTTATCTAGGAAAATTAACAAGCTTCCAAGTCATTTTGTAAATTAGTTGGTAGACTATTTTGAGATGCTAAAAATAAACCACTCTATGTATGCAACTAACTTGTCACTAATCCTACACTAATATTGTAAGCTCGATATGGAATGTGGAAGGCACATAATGGGCTCATTATTTAATTCCTAGGTCATTGAGAGATGCAAAACATCAACTATATTACTCATTTAGAACCTATATTAGTAATTGTGGATGAATTATATATTCATATGTGTCCACCACTTAGTAATATTCATTATATTTGTAAATAATTACATAAGTGTGAATGTTCATGGACCAATTCCATGCACCATAATTTATATGGGATGCTAGCATTGGTAAAATCTAACAGTATAAAATTCTTGGCATTAACACTAATAAAATATGATAATGTTTATAGATAGTTTTAATTTATCTATGGTAATGTTGGTAAAGTATGATAGTGTGTATGCATACTATCAATTGGTCAGTGCTAATATTGCTAAATTATGATAATGTTTCTGCATGAACTGATTACATACCCCATAATCTTTAGTTCTTGGTGATAGTATAATAAAAATCCATGTATCTATATGTCATGTGTGTTTAATATTTGAAGTAAAGATGAGAATATGAAACCTATAAATTATTAAATGGTAAAATATTCCTTGCATATTCAAAAAAATGTAATTGAAATATATATATATATATATATATATATATATATACCATGTTTGAGTATGTATGGTGTTTTTTTTTTAATTTAGATGTTACCATCTAAAACCAATGATAGTGTTTGTATATTTAATTGTGCATATTGATGATACAATTTTTAATTTCTATTAAACTAATGTAATTTATTTTTATTTTTTTATGATAAACATGCATGCATGGGGAATTTTGTATGGTTATCACATGGAGATCATGTAATCTTTAGATCTAATAGAAAAAGATAAATAGACATTAGGTACATTAGATTTTATCCATGTGTCCTAATTAGGATACATTACATATGACATGCACCTCATGGCCATATTATGTGAGAGGTGGAATGAAAATACTTACACTTTTTGGCTACTTACTCAAGAGATGAATGTTACATTGGAGTATGTATTATGTAACTTGAGATTGTTAATAGTTGGCATGAGGAGTTATAATTGATAATACTTAGAGGTTGGGATATTTGTTATGAGCACATCAATATATGATAGGGAATGTTATTAATTATTATTATAGGGATGGGTATACTTAAAATTTTATTTCCAATATTTTATTATTAGTTATTCCATGATTGTGTAAATATTTATCTATATTATTGTAATATTTTATAATAGTATATGAAAGTGTTATCTATATTTCATACCATATGTATCATATCGTACAAGATATTGATGAGCATGACATAAGATATTATTTGGGTCACACTATGGTAGCACATATGTATTGATATTTATATAGGTTTATATGATAAGATCATGATATAGGGATAGGATTGACTACTTTAGTTCACTATTGAGGATATGAGCACATTGGAATGACATGCCATTTTTGATGTCCTCATGTAGAGTAGACCCACCCTTAGATAGTTTTAGAGATGTGGGTTGGTAAGAGATATATATATTATATTAAAATGGATGTTTATGTTATTTTGGATGGGTTTAATCCAGTTATGATTATGTGGAGAACATACCAAGGCTTGTAAGGGTGGCCTAAACATGTTAATGAGTTACAAAGTGTTTAAGTTAACAAGTGGTTAGATTATTTATTTCTAAGATTAGTTGAGATATTTGAATTTGATATGGTGACATGATAATTTGGATTTTAGTAGGAGGTGCCCCTATTAAGGTATTTATGGATTCATAATTTGAGATCCACCATCCATCCTAGTGATAAGAAGTAGCTGAGTGGTGCATATTTAGATACCCTACCTATAAGGAATGTAGACCCAACTATAGTTATAGATATGAATGATGTTGGGTACATAGTTTCATATAACTAATGGTGTATATAGGTTATATGGACCTTATTATATATTAATATAGTGGTGTCTCCTTATTCATTAGTCTAGAGTGGTGGAGATGGTGGAGTTAATCCCAATGAGAGCATAACTTGCATCTACATAGTTGGATCCTACACAATTTGATGTGGTAAGGGGTGTTGATTTTAAATATTATACAAAATTTCATATTTTTATTTTATAATTTTTAATTCATTTTTATTTGAAATAGATTTATGTCATATGTTATATGAAGGTTAGATATTGGTCCATGATGATAGATGTTTCTATTAATACATTAACATGAAATATTCTATAGTATGTCATCATGTAATATTTTTGGAGCATGAGGATGGTATTTAAGGTGTTTATGCACCATTATTTTATTTAATATCCATAAATATGGAAGCATATTATTTTTTTTAGGAGAGAGGGATGACCTACAAGTTTAGCTAAATAAGAAACATAGCTCTTACCACTTGGTGTAGGGGATTCAGGTCATAGTATGTTTACTAAAATTGTGCACCTCTACGATAATAATGATATAATATTAGAGGAATAAGTATGATTGTAGTCCATATAAGTTAATATTGATATTAGGGGAGTCATATCATGTTTTGTTCTTATAGTCATAAAGAAATTAGTGGGTCCTCCTCCAATAGAGGTGTAGAGGATATGGATAATCTAAATGGTGAGAATCACAATTTTAAAATTGTATATTGACTATAATTGTATACACTTATTAATTATATCTGTGATGTATTTTATTATTTTCATATTTTATTCACATATATTAAATTATCATTGTATACATGTTTGAATTTAATAGATGTATTTGTATCTTTATTGAATTATGTCTTAAAAATGTATAACATAAAATGATTTTAATTTCTAATCAAATAACATGTATGTAGAAATATAAATCCTAAAATAAATATAATGAATAATTTATGGACTAGTAAAAACAAATGGGGAAAAAATGCATTGTAATCATATGTGATCATCTGATGATTCTTTGGTTCAGAATTTTGAAATGGTTTCATGTATGGCTTTTCCTATACAACATGGATTAGTGGTTTCAACTCTAGATATTATATTTCGTGATTAAATTTTGGTACCCATGATATATTTGGATATGATTCAATTTTTTTTACTTTATGGTAGCTTTATAACTCTAATATGTAAGTAACCCTCTTGGAAAGTGTAAGAGAAAGTTTTATTAACATTTTTAAAATATGCCCCCATCTTTTGTAACCATGATTATCCCAATATAGTATTTCATTGTGGAATATCTTCATATACATGTAATAAATTATCAAATTCATTGGATCCTAAATAAATATGAATAATAATGTGCCCTATGGCATCTCCATATGCATGTTTAAAACATTTCTCTTTGTATCTCACACTCTTAATAAATATCTTTATGAATGTATTGTGTGTTTTATAGTGATTGATAAAAATGCCTTATATAGGTTGACCTCTAATAAAGGATCAATTAAAAATTGGTTCCTTATGATGAATTCCATGGGAAACATTAACATTTAGATAATTTCAAGTAGAAATATATTTTCTCCTAGTTTTTTTATCCTTAGGACCTTAATGAAGGTATGAATGATCAAGGATATATTAGTATCCATCAGAGAAGTAGAATTAGAATATCCAGTAGGTTATCTTGGTTACCTAATTCTCAATTTTAAAATTATAACAGTCCCTTCATTTACAAGGTGTTTAATCATTTTTTGTAATGCATAAATATGGTCATTATTATGTCCATTGATTTAATGATAATTACATATTATTTTGGTCCTTACTTCCTCCAAATAATGGATAGGATGGTAATATTGAGGAGGTAATTAAACTAAACTTTTATCTAATAATGTATTTAAAATTAAACTTGGTCAATCTTTGTAACTATAAAACTTAATTGGTTATATTTGATTTGGCATCTCTTTGGCCTTTTCCTTGTAAAATTTTTCATTTGATTATATCCTTTTATAAATTAATTTAACTAAATTTTCTAATTTAATACAAGATACATAATATTTCACCCCCTTATGGGTAGCTTCTTCATGAGATGAAGGTGGTCTTGATTCAATTTATTTCATATCCTTATTTGAGACACCTTTACCATACATGATTTAAGCACTTGAACAAGGTCCTAATCCACCACTCTCTCACATTTTCATCTTATATTATGATTAAATCCTTATATTATACTATTACACACTTAAAATATCCTCAATTTCTATTTCAAACTTGTTAAATATCTTGCACATACGTCTCTATATTCTCATTTTGGTATGCTCGTATATAGGTCAGTTTTGTTATACTAGGTTAGTATTATTAGTCAATATTGACTCGATATCTTAATTATTAATATTCTCCTAGAAGTGTATATTTTTAAAATCCAAACTTAACCTTATGATTAGTTCATTTTTACATCATGTTAGTGACATGATAAATTAGCCAATTAGAATAGTAAATAAACAAATCAAGATCTCATTCAAAAGAGATTAGGCACTTATCTGGTACACATCTATAATATATTATGTTATATATAAAATAATTGAGAGGAGGGAGTAAATTAGTGAGATAAAATAATCTAAATTAAATTATGATATTTAAAAACACTTAATTAGATACCACAAGCACTCATGAAGCATACACATCATTCATAGCAAAGATCAAGAGAGACAATGCAAGATCAATCACATAACACATGACATAAATGGGAAACCCTCTTAGGTATAAAACTCACTAGAACCTAAAATTTGAATATTTTCATATAATAACAATAACCAATTTAGACCATCTACAAATTATCAAAGAACTAAAATACCTATATAGTGAGAATGCAATCCCATAAGGTGTTGTTACAACTGTCTAGCTAAGTTACAACAACAACGAGATTTTTTAGTAAGTATCACCTTGCAAGGAGGATAAAAACACATTATATTTTGAGCTAACACAACAGCACCTTTAAACACATCCACATCTAGACTAATGTCTACAACACTTGATGATGGAGCTCTGCTTATCACTCTTCATGTTCACTCATAATCAATCTACAAGAGCACTATTTTACCAATAGAATTATTACCTATAGGTCATATAAATAGTCTTTAAAATGATATAATATTTAAATCATACTTAATTAATTTTACCCCTCCTTCACTCCATAAAACACACACATAAGCATCTCTCAAATCTCTCTCAAGTCTCTCACATACAAGTCTAGAAATCACCATCTTTGATTTCACTATTTATAGAGCAATCTTGATAATCACTACCTTGGTTGGAAATTAGGAATGCATTAGCCCTTAATTCATCTCTCACATGAATAAATATCTCAATAAATTCTTCATAAGTTATCCATAACATCAATGGGTCACCCTTAAGGAACTACACCTTTCAATTAGACCCTGGTAGTCCTTATAGATTTCATGTGAACCCATTCAATCCTTTAGCACTTCATCAAAAATAATAATAACATAGGACCAATTCCAAATACATGGGTCCACTCCTTTGACATTATAAAATGATCATAGTCATCTTAGCTCACCTTTGCATATGCTTAAACAACTCAAACAAAGACCTTATACACAAGAACACCATTATCAAACATACATTCAAATTCTCAATCATTGTTCATAAGCAAGATAGATTGATCACACCTCCAAAATACTCATAAATCATCCTTATAGAGTTTACAACACTCCCTAATATAAAATTCATCATGATACATTGAAACAACATCAAAATGAGCTCAAATATCCTTCTCAAGTTAGTTATAAAACAAGCATGAACACACAGTCAACTTCTAGGATCAATATATTTGACTGTAATCAATTTCGAATCACCAAATATATATTTCTATATGAGCATTAGAGTCCTATACCACTTTTCCTTTTACTACATGAATGAATTTGACTTCTATCAAAATATATGGATAAAATATAGATCTTTGGTTTTTCCCTATGTTAAATTCAAATATTTGAATTCAAAAAATCATAGTTAACCTTCAAACATAATGATTGAGTCTCATTTCCTCTCAAATTTGGATCAATCTCACATTATAGATAATGTCTGAACTTTAATGCATAGTCTACCAATATCAAATGTTAAACCTCATTCACTTTGAACTCATCTCATACAATCTTGAAATTTTGACTCAACATGATTGGTCAATCTTCATGGATTAGTTAGATATCTAAAAATCAATTCTCACCATTCAATCAATCTATATGAACACTCACTCACCATTGGATCCTTATCATGTACCTTTTCTTAGTCATTAAACATCATGCACCTATCCTCATCTCATTGATTCCTTACTTCTTGGAATAGTGTGCACTATTGATCTGGCTCAAACTTTAACTTATGTATAAATGACTATGTATGGGTACCCTTTTAATATGCCTAGAAGGCCATCTTTGGATAGATATATCTTTTAATATGATCAATCTCATGTCCCATAAATTGCACCATAAGTTTTCCTTTCAAATAAAAATCTAACCATGTACCAAATTACTCCTAAAACCTTCACACGTGTGATATATAATGACATTATAATTCCTCCTCAAAATATTATGTTATAGAGCCAACTATGTCTAGATATTTTTTGGGAGACCAACTTTACTCCTACATAAATTTTGTCATGATTTAGTGCATGATCTAAAATTTAGCACAAATAAACTTGGATAAAAATTAAACAAACCCATATGATTAGTTTATATTTAAACGTTCAAATGTGCAAGATATAGCATCAAAAAAATTCCTACTTATATTTCCTTGTCATACACAAATTTGTCTAAGTATGGAAAAACATAGTCAAACTGCTTGGGAGCCCAACATTGCATATACACATCTTTTAACATGTTTCATCACCTGATCTAAATTTTAGTGAAAATAAACTAAGCTTATAAATAAACAAATCCATATGATCACATTTTCCTCAAACATCCACACATGTAATATATTCCTTCATCAAACTACTTACTCAACTCTTTCTGGCAACATGTAAATTTGGCTAAGTATGGGAAAACAATGAATTAGGATTGAGAAGCCAACTTTTCACCCTCATATCTTTGACCATAATTTGATGAATTAATTGAGATATCATGCATAAAAAATAGGGAATAATGTGATCAAAACCATATGAACAACTCCCCTTGATTTATTCACATGTGATAATGGTGATGTCATCAAACTGCCTACTCAAATTTTCTACCACTGGACCAAAATGTCTAGATGAACACAATGAAGAACTAGATGAATACCACTCATGAAAAAAATCATTAAAAACATATAAAACCTCTTATATGACCAATTTCACTTGTTTAATACTCTGTACTCATCTCTAAACAACTATAGCCATGTCAACACTCAAGATCAACCAAACATACTTTAACCATACAAGAACAAACACATTACACACTTTGTCATTATCACATAGACTTTTGAATATCTTCATCCACTCACCAAGACAGCTTTATAACATCACCATGACATGAATGATAACTCTCTAATATATTACACATTAATTAAATCTTTCATATTCTTCCCAAATTAAAAATTTATCACAAGTAACAATCATAAGCCATGTCTGAAGCACACTAAATCTAAGTGAAATAAATCATTTTCAAATAGAAAATAAAAATAATTAATTTCATAAATATAATAATGTAACACAATTTTATAATCAAACTAGGAGGGATAAATACATGTGGATTGATTTACCACCTTAGAATATCATATAAGTAGGTAAATATTAATCATAAAATAAGGTTGATTGGGGTTTGATCAACCCATCATCCTTTCCCAATATTATTGGGTTTATATCACTCACATAGACACCTGGGGTTTCTAGGAAAGGGTAACTAATTTTTTGAGTTGCAAACATCATCAAGGTTTATGATTAAAATAAGTAATCAAATAGAGATATGATTAGTTAACCATAAATTCACTATTCCTTATGTCTACATAGGTTAGTATCAACCAATAAATGTCATTATAAACTGATGATACTAAACCAATCTAATGGAAATAACCTTGTATAGACATAGAGTCAATTGTAGAACCCAAACAATTACATGCTTACTTTATCCTAATTTTTATTTCTATAATACATTCATAGTCAAATAATAATCTAAAAAAATCAATACACATGCCTCAAATTTACTTAGTTATTCATCATATTCAAATTTTCAAATCATTGCAATGAGTTCTAATATTTTACATTCAGATGTATGCTTAACTATCATATCTATCTATCTAAATTACTATACAAGTTTCTATCTTAATTATATTAGTTAATTTATATTAATCTAAATTATGGAAAAAACATTTATAATTGAATATATTAATGTAAAAAATATCAAAAAAAATCTAAGGGTTATGTATTGACTTTTAGTTGAGTGGAGAAAAATACCCTTAATAAAGATAAATTGATTTACTAAATCTAAAGGTAATAAATAAAATAATTCAAGTTTTATTTAATATAAAAATATAATCCTCAAAATGGTCATCATGGTCTTAATTTATGGCTTGGAGATGTTCCAATGATAATTTGGCACCTTATATCTATTAAAATCTGACATAAATATGTCTTCTAACTTCTTTAAATAAGGAAAATAGACACTAGGGAGGATATAAAACCAATATAATGCATCTCCTTACACTATTTTATAAAGGGGTTTTAATAAAATAATTTCTCATTACAATATTTACCAAAATAAAGTGTGTACTTAGTTGAATGAGTAATAGGGTCTCTATGGCCATCAAATAATTAGAATTCATACATATGAAATCCTTTTAGATAATTAGATTCAAATAAAAATAATGTCACATGTTTACCTAAAATTGTATTATCATTCATATTATCATTATATGATCTAGCTTGTAAATTTATGTCAAGTAATTACTTTTAGATATCACCTATGGCATGCATCATAGAGGTGTTTTGGTTAGTGGGAGTAGTAATGGTTTGAGAAGGTTCATGAATTGGTATTAACTCACTACCAACATTAAACATAGGTATCATAAGGGTATCATCACATTACATTTTATGGATTCACACTATATAGATATATTATTGCATACCATAGTAATTTCATCATTTTTATTTTTAAATAAAGAGTAAAATTTGCATCATGTCGAACTTAAATAGAAGAGACATTTTAATTTTGTATTTCAATAAATGAAAGAGAAATATCATATAATTATTAATTATTTTATACTTAAGGGGACGAGAGAAATTTCATTTTCCTTTTTTTCAAATACATCATCTTGAATTTTAATGGTATAATAAGGGATATCACACACATTTGTATCATCTTTTTAGGAGAAGATGGATATATTTCAATTTATTTTTTAGAGACAAAATTAATTTTTATTTCAAGAGAGGATGAATGAATATCATTAATAATTTCCAATGGATAACTAGTAATTTGAGACAGTGAAACGTCCACATTTTCTATGTGAGTAAAAGTATCATTATTAGTAGGCAAATAAATGTGTTTTACCCTATTTTTGATAAAAAATGAAAGTGCATAGGTTGTAATATGTGTAAAACTAGAGTATATAAAATTCTAAATATGTAAAATACTCAATAATTATAATTTTGACAACTTACTAAATCAATAAAATTTCTATTTTTGGAAAACACTAGGAAGAAAATAACTTAATTCACATTGGGATTTCTATTAATTATTTTTAATTTTTGAAAGTTTAAGTCAATAAAAAAATTGGTGACTATGTTGGATGAGGATGAGGAACATAATTTTAAACTACTCTTAGATGGGACCACTATATGTGGATAGGAGTACAAGTCATTTACATTTTTGACTATCGATGAACTTGTCCCAAAATAACAAGTGAATGACTTAAATGAAGATACAAATGTAAAATTATAATAATGATAGATCAACAACAAATTATAAATTATATCTACAAATTATTGATGTAGGAAGAAAAAATTTAGGCTAATCAATTCCATTGATCACAAACATTTATTAGTTGATTATGATGATAAAATGACTTTTTACATCTTCATGAGTGGGACAACTGAGTAATTTGAGATATTAACATTTAGGTTGTTGTATATAGAATTTGTTTGTATTATTTTGGTTTTCAAAACTCTAATGAAAGACTATGAAAAATAAGGGAGTGTAATGGATTTATCTAACATAAATAGATCCCTTTATTATTTACCATTGCCTATGTATCCAATACTCAAATGAGGTAAATGAAGTCCACATAGTTCTCCCACTTAGAGTGGTTGTGTAATTATGATTGTTGACTATGTATATGTAACTAAATAATGACTTTGATACTTAAAAATGATATATATTGACTTTATTCAAAATGATCTTGACTTGGATTATGGCTACTCCTCATGAGTTATTTTAAATTTTGAAATAATAGGGAACATTTACTCAATTTGCAACAATATGTAAGCTTGAAACAAGTGAATACCAAGTGGTCATTAATGAATGAAATTTTATATGTATCTATAGGAAAACCTTTTGATAATTTCCTTTAGATGACCTTATGAAATGTGTGGAAATAAAAAAATAATGATTATAAATTAAAAAAAACTAATCATTATTTGGCATGTGATATAGCTGACCTATGTTGATAGGAGCAAAACAACATTCTTGACTTGTCTTGAAAGATCAGGGACACCTATCTTGATATGGAGATAGTTTGAGGGTGATTTTAAGAAGCTTGAGTAGTATAGTTTTAAAGTCATGTGTAGTGGTAATTAAAAATAACTTTTTGATCCCAAATATTGATAAATGGATTATAATAATGGTGAATAAAAATTTTGTATTTATGTACAAGTCATTAGTTTAGGATGCGTCACCAGCTTATTGGCATGTTTTTGTCATTGAAGTCAAAAGGGTGCATCATGCAAATTCATAATGGTCATTAACATAAAATTTCTATTTGGTCAAGTACTTGAGCATGGTAGTGGATATGAGTAGCCTATTGAGTGTGTGTTCTCAATTGGCAGCATGATGTTGTCAAAGATTATTAGTGGTTAAGGTTGATGTCAAGATTGATGTCAAAAGTAACTAAGGATGGATGGAAATATATTATATGTTTAGGTACATGAAAGAGTATTAAAATGAGTGTTTCCATGAGAGAGAATAGTTTTTTCATGAATATTTTGAGCATGGAAGGTACAAGTCATATAAGAGTGTTTGAATATAACTAATGTATGCATAGGAATCATATTGTATGAAGATGTCTTTACAAGTCATTGACATCATGATATGAAGATTTATATACAGAGGAATGTATGTGCATAGTATGGCATTGTCATGAGTTTAATATTTTTATGGTGATCTATGTGACAAGAGTGAATTTGATTACACGAGATAATTTTAAAGCAACTAATGCCTTATGGTTACATGAAGGTATAAGTCAAGGTGTCAAGTGCATTGGAAGATTGATCCTAGTCATGACATAATGAAGGTATAAGCTTTTAGCATTATGAGGTTAGAAAACTCATGGATTATATAGGTTTTAAAGGTTATGTAATCATGATAATAAGGTGTGAATGTACTCATAATTATTTCATAGTGAGTCTTTAAAGGTAGGTCCTTCAGTCTTGGTCTACACCTTGACCATTCTTTATCCATGCCTAGCCTAATGAGGCATGAGGATAATATTTCAATGATAATGTGTGAATGAGGTATTGGATACAGGTAATTAAATTTATTTTAGGAGTGACCATGAAGTATGAGGTCATGGTTTGTAGGAAATGGAATGAAAATTTGTTTTGAGGTCTCTTGAGTGCATAGAATGAAGGTATGTAAATTTGAGAAGGACTTTCAAGTGTTCATTGGCATGTTTAAATTTTTCATGGGAACTTGAGCTATTAAGGAGATATTTGGAAGCTTCGAAGATAAGACCTATAGTTATTGGTTTTGGATTTAAGGGGTAGTCCTTTAGGAATAATTATTAACACTAAAATCTATGTTAAACCTCCTTAAACCCCTAATAAGGACCCAATGTAAAATATGTTGATCAAATCAACTTAAAATTGATTGAAATTTTTAGGAAAAATATTATATATTGTATTGGAATCTCTTAAGCACCTCTAGGTGGTATTGAATTATTAGGTGAGTGAGAAGACCCTATAGAAAAGGGATTGTTTGTGAAGAATTTGCTATATCATTCAAAATTTTCATTAATCAAACAAATAAAATAGATAGAAGAAGGAGATAGAGAATCATACTACATACCCATTAAGGTTTATGGATATGTTCCAATCTTCAAGTGTGATAAACTAATCATTGAATTTAACCAATTATAGATAATCCTAATGGTGTGAATAGTGTAAAACCTAAACAACCATGAGAAGATGAATTGGAGTGTGTTTTCATGATATAATGATGAAACCCAATACACAGACATGTTTTTAAATACATTTTAGACATTTTAATTCTTGGTATAAGTTTTTAAGGTTAGTGAATATGGTGAAAAAGTTACTCATAAGTTGACCTGTCTAGTTCAGATAAGACAATGTGATATAAGTGCATGAGATTGGTATAAAATACCAATATTTTGCTATTACACCATATGAGTTTTTTGTTTTATGATGTTATAAATATTGAAAAGAATATTTTGAATGTATCATTAGTATTTTGAAATGTATACATGAGTGTTGGAGGTCTAAGTCACCATGATTGTGTTTTAAGGTAAATTGGTAGTTCTGAGTGAGTGAGTCATAGAGATGTTATTGAGACCTTATCTCTTGAGTGGAAGTGTCTAATGCATTTTTAATGATTTTTAGGTCATGTATATTTTATTTGTGTATTTTTTTATGATGTTTTAGTGGATTAAGTGTGTTTGATATTTCATATTGAAAATCATATTTTTTGGTGTATATAGGCCTAATAGAACTGAGTACTATTGAAGGTGTTGGAAATATTGTCACTAATGTCAAAGGTATAGCATTGGTGATAAAGGCCTCATTAAATTTAATGATTTTTTTAATGTTAATATATTGTCTAATGTGTGTTAATATTTATTTAATATTAACAAATATATTTTTAGTTGCATTTAAGTCAAAAGAGGGCCCATGGAGAAGTCAAAGAGTCACAGGGTAAAGACAAAAGAGAAATGGGACGCATTTTCTCATTAAGAATCATCTTGAAGAATTTCAAGAGTGACCATGTGAATAAAAAATAGGTTATGGTGCATTTTTCCATGAAGGGACACTTTTAGTAATATAAAAAGTCACCAAGATAAAGAAAAAAGAGGAAAGGATACATTTGCTTATGAAGGGTCACCATATGAATTTTCAAATGAAAGGATAGGAAGGGTCATTCAAGTTTGGTGCCATTTTCCATGAGGATTGAAGGGTCACAAAGGGTGAATGATAAAGGTCATTTATAAAGATATAAATAAAGGCTTGAGAAGCCATTTATAATATGCAAGAAAGTGCATGGTTTGTATTTATTTTCAAAGAGAGAAAAGTAGGAGATATTGTAGAGTTCTATCATTTGTTGATTAAGAAACATTGAGAGATAGTTGTGTTTTATACACAAGATGGGTTGGTTCTCTTATGGGTTGATGCTCAAAAATCTTTGCAAGGGATTGGTGCTCTTATGGGTTGGTTCTCACAAATAGTTGCTATGTTGGTGCTCAGTAAAGGGGTTGGTCCTCTGGCAAGTTGGTGCTTAAGAACTTTGAATTTGAGTTGGTGATCATTTAGATACTTTAGATTGCTCTCCCTAGTTTTTTCCACTTTGGGTTTCTAGGTAAAAATATGGTCTCTCTCTCTCTCTCTCTCTCTCTCTCTCTCTCTCTCTCTCTCTCTCTCTCTCTCTCTCTCTCTCTCTCTCATCTCTCTCTCTCTCTCTCTCTCTCTCTCTCTCTCTCTCTCTCTTTTTCTCTCGTGTGGTGTATATTATTGTTTAAGTTTTATTGCATATCTTGAATGTGTGGTTAAGTGGTTAAATAAAAGGAATTTGATTAAGTAAAAAGATATATAATATATTGATTCACCCCCCCTCTCGGTATATTTCATGCTTAACAGAAGGGTTTCATGAAGTAATTGAACCTAAAAGGTGTTATGGAAATCATAGGATGTTTTATAAGGTCTGTTTCAAATTTTTTTGAAAGTATATTGATGTCTATGGAGGTATAATGCTTTCTAAGGGATCAAAATGGTAAAGTGTTGATAAGAAGGCCTAATGTAATTAGGTCTCCATGAGACCTAAAAGTGAAATGAGGTCTAATAGAGTTATGAGAGACCAAAAATAACTCAAAGTTCATTTAAATCATGTTTATGATATTTCTTAAGACATTTTATATGGCTAAACTAAGAGTTTAAGGGTGTTTGGTAGACCAAGTGGTATATGAAAAAGATATGAGTATATATACAAGGCATTTTTAGGTCTATTTGGATAAGCTTAGACTAAGTGAATGATTGATAAATCAATGAACATAAAGAGGTTGGGAAACATGTTTTAAACCATAATTATATATAAGATAAACATTCCATTAAGATCATATAGGTTTTCTATAGTTGAAGATCAAGGTTATATGACCTATTTAGTCCTGATTAGGGCTAGTTGAGTGAAGAAGCCTAAAGGTAGTTTTGAGAGAGATCAAGTGTAGTAGAGTTGAAGGAGTGATCATTGATTATTAATAGGCTATTATATTTGCATTAGATATATGCTCTTGATGTATGAAAGTGGATATAGTAGATATAGAGATGAGTGGAAGAATAAAATAAAAGTTGTTGACCAACTAAGTTGGTGTTTGGTCAAAGAGGGAGTTGAATCTTCCTTATAGGTTAGTGTTTGAAAAATTAGTCATATTTGAGTTGGTTCCTAGTAAAGAGGGGTTTATATATACCTTTTTTATTGGTTCTTTATTAAGTGTATTTTGACTAAGTTTGTGCTTAGTCATAGGGGGTTGTATCCTCTTAGCAATTGGGTGATTGCTAAAGTCAAGTGGTGCTTCATAAATATGGGGTTGGTGCTCCATGTTGGGTTAGTTTTCAACTAAATTTGATACATTGTCTTATAGGATATTTTTTACAAGATTTTTTTATTTTTTTTAATCCCTCATGAGGATTTCCCACATATGTGATGTGTTATCTTATTTCATGCTCATGTGATTGGTTCTTAATGCATTTCTAAATCACTATGTTTTTTTCATAGTTCATAGATGAGTGGATGTAATTGACTAAATTTTTTTTGAAGATTGATTCACTACCCCTTCCATATTATTAATTATGATTCCAATAATTATTATTATAGATTGGTCCTTTTAAGTAGGCCTAAAAACTTGAATGAGATTATTGAATCATAAGCATGTCTAGTCAACAAGCACAAAGAGGTTTCCCAACCAATAAGGATCTTCTCTCCAATGGGACTAAATATGCATTTTATAGCATCAAAATGAAAAATAATCTAATGTCCTTAGGCTATGGCATATTGAAATGTGTTATTCACTGATTCAATCCACCTTATACACCACCAACTGATGTAGTAGGAAAGAAGACCATCTATGAAGGAAACACCAAAGTTAAGTTGGAAAATTTAAAAACTCATTGAAGGTAGTTTCAAAGCTTGAGAGTGGAGGATGAAAACATTACATATTATATATTGATATTAGATGAAGTGGTAAATGTCATCAAAGGTCTAGGAGAGAAGATAGAAGAATTAATAGTATTAAAAGGGGTACTAAGATCCCTAATTTCTAAGTTTTATTTAGAATTATTTGTTATGAAGGAGATAAGAGACCTTAACATACTATATATGGATGAGATGAATGTCATGTTGATTCTCTATGAAATGAGAAAAAGTGATGGAAGACCTTACAATAATAAAGTTGCATTCAATGTTGAGAAAAAGTCACAAGGTAAAAAGGCCAAGGATGATGACATAAACATTGATGATGAAAAGATAGAAGCCATGTTTGTCAAAAAACTAGGGAGAGGTTTAAGTAATTATAATGGAAAATTACCATTCAAATGTTTTAACTATGGTAAGATTGGTCATTTTGACTCTAAATGTCCTAATAAGGATAAGACTAAGCATGATGAATAACATGATGATCATCATGGTGATGATAAAGAAGATCTATAAGCTTGACAATATCAAAAAGTGTTTTAGTAAGTATGAAGGCAAGAAAGTGTCATTCAAGAACAAGATAAGTTTATATACCAAAGAAGATAGTAGATCATATAATGTAAGTGACACTAGTACATATGATAGTGATGTTGATAGTAATAAGAATGATATTAATGAAACCTTATTCATGGATATAGAAATAGATAATGAGGGTTTCTCAACAAATAAAATTCTTATTGATGATGAAGAATCATATGAATAAGAGGCTGAAGTGAACCTAGAGGTAGAATTGGTAAGTTCTCTAGAGTTTAAGTTTCAAAAAAGGAATAATTAAAAACTAAGATAATTGGTTAAGAGTTATGAGGATCAAATCAATCTCTTTGAATAGAGACTAAGAAGAAACACTAATGAACATGATAAGATCATAAAATAGTTGGAAAATCATATTGAAGTTGTCTCTACAAGTATTAAAACTAAGGAGGAAGAATGCATCAATTTTGGAATAAAAATAGAGTCCTTGAAGGCAGAACTAGATCAGGCAATAATCAACTTGAAGACACATTAGAGATTTGAAAAGAGTACTAATATTCTTGGTGATATTTTGAGTATTCAAAGGCCTCCACATGTAAAAATATTTATTGGGTTCTAGGAATACTAAAAAGATAATAAGGAGAGTCAATCCTCAAAGACCTATGCAGAAACTCTCAAATATGAGACTCATAGTAATCATCAATAAGTAAAGAATACCAACATGAAAGTTAACATGAAGATACCAATAAAGTAACCCAATACAATAAGTTATTCCAATTATTTCAATGGTTATTATTTTTATTGTCATAACATTGGTCATAGATCAAGTGATTGTAGAATGGTCTCAAGGAATGAGTTATCATGTGAACATGGGAGGAGTGGTCAATCAAGATGTGTGTATAGAAATGTTATTTGTTATAGTTTTCATAATATGAGACACATTGAAATATTGTCTTAATGGGGTTATAAGGTCCTCAAGACTTAAAAAGGTATATGGAGCTCCTAGAGTGCATGAGAAGGGTCAAATATTAGTATGGAAGCCACATAAAGTCAAGACTAATCAAATTGAGCCCAATATTCAAGATGGATTATTTTCTAAGATATATCAAGGATCATAAGTAAGGGAATGTCAAGAACACTTATTATCCACATGTATTGAAAGGAATTCAAAGAGAAGAAGAAGGATGACAAGGTGGATGAATCAAATATGTCAATTAAGCCTAAGTTGATTATAAAGAGGGAATATTAGTCTCATGATTGTAAGACAATTGAGTAGAATGGTTTGGGGTTTTTGGAATATCCTAAGTTCATGGAGTTTTAAGAGATATATGGAAAGAGGTGACTCCATTAATATTCATTGAGACAATTCTCTACCACTAGAAGCATGAAGTTGTAGTAAAATAAGGTTTCATCTTGAGAGGTTTTCAGGTTGTCCGTGTTTCAAGGTATGAGTTTTTTAATTTGTAGCATGTATGTATATGACAAGGTGAAATGAGTTTTAGTTAATATGAACATTGATTTTGAAAATCATTTCATGAGGAGTCATGGTATAGGATATGAGTCTGAGCATAGGATTATGTCTAGATACATATGGAATATGGATTGGTTTGCAAGACCAATATGGTCATAGAGATAAGTTGTATGTTGTTGACAGGGTTGGAAGCATGATAAAAACTTGTTTAGTTTATTGGTATATGAGAGGTAATAAAAAAAGTTGATATGTGCTTCTAACATTATATTAACCATTGACAGCTTGATTTGTGTTCAAAAGTGGTATTTGTATCAAGATGCTTTAAATATGTTGAGAATGGTTTGTGAGTCTTGATGACTCATATAATGATCACAAGCTATGAGGACAAATAGGGAGCTAATAAGATGATTCATTAGCTTCAAAAGTAGATAAGTAAATGATTTATGTCAAATAAGGTATATATATATATATATATATATATATATATATATATATATAACATGAATGTGGTCAAGACTAAGAGCATGATGGATGTTTATCAAACTATAATAGGTAAATGAATATGGATTCCATCTCCATGACATCAAGATGCATAAAGTCCTAGTGATTTCTCAATAGTTCAATCTATATCAGTCATATCAAGGATAATGAGAGTTTTCTTATGTATCTAAATTCATTTAAATAAGGTATGCCTAGATTTAGGGGAGAATGTTTCTAAAATTCTTCATAGACTCAATACATGATCCTATTTGTTGTAAGAGGTGTGATCCAAGATGTTACATCATGAGGGATAAAGTTTCAAGTATCCCTTTGTTATTAGTGTCAAAGGGGACAAATGAGTAGATGGGAAAAGTATCATTTTGAAGTGATTCTAGATTGTAGTATGTTTTCCATAAATGTGTTTTCCATCAATGATAAAGGGAGAGTTTTTTGGCATGCTGTTATCATTGATGTCAAAAGGGTACATCATGTAAAGGAATAATGGTCATTAAGTAAAAGGTATTTTCGGGCATGTAATTGATCATGGTAATGGATATGAGTAGCCTATTGAGAGTGTTTTCTCAATTGGTATCTTGATGTTGTCAAAGATGATTAGTGGTCAAGGTTAATGTCATGATTGGTGTCAAAGATAACTAAGGATAGGTGTCAGCATATGATATGTCAAGGTACATGAAAGAGTGTTTTCATGAGAGAGAAGAGTGTGATCATGATAATTTTAATAAAGGTTGTGATAATAGAAGGTACAAGTCATAATACATAGAAAGTATAGTGTATAAAAATGTCTATATAAGTCACTGATATCATGATATGAAGAGGTATGTGTAGAGTATGGCATAGTCATGACTTGAAAATTTTTAGGGTGATACATGTGACAAGATATAATTTGAAGGAAACTAATGTCTTATGGTTATATGAAAGTACAGATCAAGGTGATAAGTGAATTAGAATCTTGAGCCTAGTCAAGGCATGGTGAAGGTATGATCTGGTGGCATGATGAGGTGAGTGAATTTAGGCATGAGAGAGGTTATGAATGTTTTGTGATCATGATAATAATGTGTGCATACACTCAAAATTATTTTAATGTGAGTCTTTGAAGGTAGGTCCTTTAGTCTTGGTCTATACCTAGACCATTCTTTAGCCATGCATAGCCTAATGAGGCATGAGGATCACATTTAAATTGAATGTGTGAAGGAAAGCATGGATATAGGTAATTAATGTTTTTTCAAGATTGATCATGAAGTATGAGGTCATGGTTTGCAATAAATGGCATGAAAAGTTATTTTAAATTCTTGAGTACACAAAATGAATGTATGCAAACCTGATAAGGACTTTCAATTATTTGTGGGCACATATAACCTTTTTATGGTAACATAGTATGTTAATTAGAGATAGCGAAGGGTCCTATATAATATGTATAGGAATTGGTTTTATATTTAATTGGAAGTCCTTTATGAACAACCATTGACACTAAAACCTATGTTAAACCTCCCTAAAACCCTAATAAGGACTTGATGTAGAAGATGTTTATCAAATCAGATTATAATCAATTTAAATTCTCAATAAATATATTGTATCTTATATTGTAATCTCTTAGGCACCTCTAGGTGTAATTGAGTTGTTAGGTGAGTGAGAATATCCTATAGGAAAGGGCTTATTTGTGAAACATTTGTTGCAACAGTCAAGATTTACATTAGTAAAGAAAATAAAATGGATGGAGAAAGGATAAATATACTCATAATACACACCCATGAATGTTTTTGGATATTTTTTACCCTTCAAGTGTGCTAATCTAGTCATCCAAGTTAGGTATTCACAAATGAACCTAATGGTGTGAACAATGTAAAGCCCAGGCAATAATGAGAAGATGAATTAGATTATGTTTTCATGATATAATGATGAAAACAATTTAAATTATATGTTTTTAATTACTTTAAATACATGTTAATTCTTTGTATAAGGTTGGTCAATATGTTGAAAATGTTGCTCATAAGTTGACTTCTCTGGTTCAGATAAGATAGTGTGATATGAGGTCATGAGATTGGTCAGAAAGACCAATATTTTTATATTAGACCATGTTATTTTTGTGTTTTAGTATGTTATAAATATTTTATATAATATTTTTAATCCATTATGAGTATTTTAAAAATTTTACATAGGTGTTGGATGTTGAAGTCACCATGACTATGTTTTAAGGTAAACTAGAAGTTCTAAGTGAGTGAGTTGTAGAAATGTTCTTGAGCTCTTATCTATTGAGTGGAAGTGTATAATTAATTTTATAATTAAATTGAGGTCATGTAGATTATGTTAATTTACTTTTTTTCTCAAGTGGTTTAAGTTTGTTTGAGCTTCATTATTAAAGCCAATTTTTTTGGGTGTACATAGGCCAAATAGAACTGAGTATTATTGAAGGGTTTCATAGTTGAACCTAAAAGGTATTATGTAGCTTATATGGTATTAGATAAGGTATATTTGATTTTTTTTTTTGAAATTATATTTATGTCTATTAACGCTTAATTATTTCCAAGGGATTAAATTGTAACATGTTTATAAGAAGGCCTAATGCAATTAGGTCTCCATGAGACCTAAAAGTGAAATGAGGCCTAATAGAGTTATGATAGACCAAAAGGAACACAAAATTAGTTTTAATCATGTTTATGATATTTAATAATACCTATTATATGTCAAAAATAATATATTAAGGGTGTGTGTCTGACTAAGTTGTATATGAACTAGATATACACACACACACACACACATAAGGCATTTTTAGACCTATCTGGATAAGCTTAGAGTAAGTAAATGGATTGATAAATAAATGAGCCTAAATATTTTTTTAACCCTTATGAGAATTCATAGAATCATCATTGAAGATTATATAGGTGTTCTATAGTTCAAAATCAAGGTCATAGTACCTATTCAGTCTTGATGAGGGATAGTTGAGTGAAGGAGACTAGAGGCATTTTTGAGAGAGATCAAGTGGAGTGCAGTTGAAGGAGTGATCATTTATTATTTAAATGATATCATATTTACATCATATATGTGTTCCTAATGTATTATAGTGGATAGATCAGACATAAATCTGAGTGGAATATTATAAGAAAAAAGGTTGATTGAATAAGTTGGTGCTTGGTCAAAGAGGGAGTTGAAGATTCCTTGTAGGTTGGTTCTTGAAAAATTAGTCTTGATTGAGTTTGTTCCTGGTCAAGAGGGAGTTTGACCTACCTTGTAGGTTGGTTCTTGTATAAGTGTCCTTTGACTGAGTTGGTTCTTAGTCATAGGATCTTTCAACCTCTTAGAAAGTGGGTGCTTGATAAATTCAAGTGGGTGCTTGGTAAATTTGGGTTTGGTGCTCCATGATGGGTTAGTAATCAAATAAAATTGATACATTGTCTTATAGGATAGTTTGTCCAAGATTTGTTTTAGTAGGTTTTATCCCCCATGAGGATTTCCCACATATGTGATGTGTTATCATGTTTCGTGATCATATGATTGGTTCTTAATGCATTGCTAGATCACTATCATGCTTTCATAGTTTATAGATTAGTGGATGTAATTGACTGAAAGTTTTTTCAAGACTGATTCACCCCCTCACCCCTCATATTCATTGTGATTCTAACATAATTAATTTTGTCAAGACATGTGACCATATTTATGTGTATAAAATTTCCCCCCTTTATTCAAGTAATGAAATTTATAGACTAAAGTATAAATAATTGAACACAACTATGTACAGCACACTTTGTATTTGAAAAGATACTTCAATTATGTATGGTATCTAAATTTATCAAACCCTACAACAAGGCATTAAGTATTTATTTTTCCACTTTTATATTTTAAAATAGATCAAAGGAGGAGTACACCCATATGTAGGTGAAACCAAATTTTCTTATAACTTGTAACTAATGCTAGAAAACCATGCCCCCTTTTTGAAGCATTTGTATAATTTAAACTAATGTAAAAGTGAGGGTGATCATATCCCAATTTTTAATAATTAATCAATTTATAGAGTTATAAAAATGATTTATTCCAAATATCATGAATAAGAGGTAGTACTCAATATACTAATAAAAAAATGTGGAACCATGATGGGTTCACTATAAATTATTCCAAGTCCTTTGAGTTTCATTAGACTCAAATGTACATCACCCACAACAAATTATAGAGCTGCACAATGTGTTCTATATAATTAAGTCACATGGTCATTGATCATTATTGAAAATTAGTGTACATTAATTGAAACATATTTTAATCACACTAATATAAATATATCTTTATTTTATTTTCATGATTGAAATAGAAAAAATAATATTCGTGCCTCCATGATGATCACATTGCTCATAGATTTTAACCAAAATTAATATTTTTCCTTTAAAATTATAACTCTTAAACTTTGAAATATGTGCATAAAAAAGTACCATGCATTTTAAACATTTAAATTTAAATTTTTAAATTTGAATCATGCCATTTAAAACTTGTATCAATTAATATATAATTTCATGCATCTATATGCTCAATAGCAATTATATTTTAAACCTGTAACTTTTGTTTTGTAACTATTTTTCAAATGTCTATGCATATGCATTCAAATATGTATAAATTATTGATATTATTATTTTAAAATTGAGTTAATATTCATGTAATATTACTTAAAAATATGTAACAATGGGACAATATATGTCATATGTTTGATTTATTAATTACTTTAAATGTTTGAAAACCTATACTCTATTATAGAATTTGATTTTGCATTACTTTGAATATTTGAATACCTATAATCTATCCCAAATATTATTTTTATCTATTCATAGAGGTTTGGATCTATAAGACAATCTCAATATGATTCTATCATTTTAAAATGATGTATGTAGCCTACAAGTCACTCATCATAAAAGAATAGGTAATTGTCTCTTGTGATAAAGATATAATCATGTAGTATTATGTCAACACGTATAGAATATATCATCATATAAATTTAATTATAATTGAATCATTTATGTAAGATATTGAATGTGAGTCATAAAAGTTTCATTTTTATATATATTTATAAATTAATTTTATAATAAATTAACCATACTTGAAGTAGACTACATAGTAAAAGCATATGATATGTATCATGTCACATCTAGTTAAGATCAAAAATCACAACACATAATTTCATATAATAAGTTAGATGGACACATTAAATGGACATTACATAATAAAAAATACCAATGGACACACATACAGGACATTAATACTGTTACAAACAAGTGGCATGTTAAAAATGATATGCCAAAAGTAGGGACAAGGGATGGAAACAATGGACATATTCAAATGTCACACTATTTAACCCTAAAATGATCTAGATTGATGTTATCTATAATGTTAAATTGGTATATATAAATTAAATGGTACAAGGTTGATAATCATATCTATATCATGTCATTTAGATTCTAAATTCAGATATAAGCATACACTAAATTTATTATGCTAAGATTGTCTAAATATGGAAAGTAAAACTATGCTAGATATAGAAATCAAAAATAGGTGAAATACTTAGATTGTTATGATGCTAATTAAATTTTGGATTTGGAATAGGTGGAAATAAAACATTAAGGATATTTTGGAATAATCTTTAAATTTTGGTTCTTATTCTTATGGCTTTCTAGATGGTAACATCAACCTTGAATAGTTACATCAATGTTATTGTCTATGTTTTATGCTAGTGTCATGTATGGAATATCTATTTAAATAGGATGAAACCACCTAGATGATTTCATATTTTAATTTACTTTCACTATAGTGAATTAATATCTAGGTTATGGATAGTCACTTTTTGTGAAATGGAAAAAACTGAGTTTTCCATCTTCATAGTGAACTTGGGGGAGAAAGGGTCAATGGGCACATGGTGTTTAACTAAAAAAAATACCCCTCAATCAATGGGTGATAACATATCCAATACTCTAAATATAGCATAAAATGTATTTAATTCTCTTGTATGTGTTTGATTGTGTGTGAATCATACAATATGCCAAAGTAAGTACAATAGTGAGGTAGCTTGTAACTTGTTAAAACATTCTCTTGGGATACTCATTTTATACTTCAAACTTGTATATGTGTATTTCCTATGACTAGAATGAAATTAGAAATGATTTTTCAATTGGATGTTTGATAGAGTAATTTTGATAATTTTTACTTGGTATTTTCTAAGTGAAGAATCAATGAGGGTTGATATTGTATTTATATCAATCCTTTGACATAATAACTCACATTGAATCACTTAGGTTTACCATTAAGATATGTTTCATTTGAAAATTAGGTGAATTTAGGGCACTAAACACTTTCATTAGGATAGGATAATAATATTGACACTATTGTGTATCACAGATGTTAGTGTCTAAGGAACAAGAAAGTAGGTACATGTTTTGAACTTGATGAGATGGAATATAAGTACATTATAAGCATTATGTGAAAGATAGAAGACCTAGGTCATCAACATAAGACTAGTCAGACTAAGAGATATCAACAAAGGGGCATAAAGATAGAGTGGATATGAGACTTATCAAAGTGGGAAAGGTAGATAACTGAGAAGAATAATCGATGTCTAAGTTTACCATGTGTACAATATTGAAGTGTTATATAATCATAAAATATCATCTAAATACTTCCATTTAGTCTAGTAATGAAATTTCTATTTTATAGTAAAAGAATGCATACCTAGGTGTGCATGCATACCTTGTCTTTGTGTGTGCCCAAATTGAGTGCTTTTGTTAATTACTGGCCTAAAACTAATATTATGTTACATTATAAAATCAATGCATATAATCTAGTTTGAAATTTATTGAAATAGATTTAAATTGAAGGATCAAGGTTTAGGAGTACAATGGTGTGTCAATTTAGTTACCTTGCCTAATGGTAATTTTTTTTGAAAAATGTGTATCACTATAAAGATCTAAAATTAGATTAAGACAACTATAGATAACTATTTAATGTTTATGTATCCAAGGAGATATAGGATAAACTATATATTGGATGGCACATACCCCCAACCTTGGAGCAAAAGTGAGTTTCCACCTAATAATTAAGATTAACTAAACCATTTAACCCAATGATACTTACAACCTAGTGATGCTAGATGATAAATTACAACCTAAAAAATAAGAAGGATTAATTGATTTAACCACCTCAACCATACCAAAAAGGTGAACTAGATAATACAATACATTGGCTTAATAAGAGACCATAAAAGTTCATGGGGTATTAGTATAAAAAGGTATGTGATATGATAACAATCCATAAAAATGTTTTGGAATATGAAACTAATTTAATTTTTTTAAAATTAGGCACATATTGTATATTATATTCACCTTAAATGTCTCATGTTAAAACTATGTATAAAAATAGTACCAACGTATAGAATTCTACCATAACTATGAATATGAATCATATAACTATGTTTTTAGATAATTTGGATAACTATATAAGTGTGGAGAACATGCTTACAAATCATGCACCCACTACATATGGAAAAATATATAAACTTATGTAAGTACCAATTTTGAGGACATGTTAAAAAACATTCCCCCAATTTAAACTAGAGATGTTAAATACTAAATAGTTTTGGAGAAAATACTTCCAAAGCATGCCCCCACTGAATTTAGGAATTGATAAAAGTACCAAGTATTGAATGAGTGTGGAAAACATGATTCCAATGTATTTCCCCACTAAATATAAGAACTATGAATGTGTGTAATCCATTCTTGTATGCCATTACCCCACTAAATCTTAAAATGATATAAGTACCATGTACTGAATGAGTGTGGAGAACATGATTCCAAAGCATGCCCTCACTAAAACTTGAAACTATTCCAAGTGTGGAGAACATGTCTCTATGACATATTCTCACTAATATTCCCCCATTTTAGATGAGGGAAACATAGGAAATACTAGTTACCTCACTTAAAAAGGATAAGAAAACTATATATTCTGTGAATGTAACCTTGTAACATATAGAATTGAAGATGTCTAGGTAAATGTATCACTGAAGCACATATAACCAATGTGATCACATGTAGGCCTAATATTCATGATAAAGATCATGAAAAATATAGATATAAATCATACAATCTCAACAAGAAAATAATCACAGACATAATATAACACAAAATAAATTCAAAAGGAAATGGTACAAGGAGACCACAAATAAGGGGCATGTTCAAATGTTGCACACTCTAAGGGACATGATTTTGTCAAATCTCCACTAAAGCAAGGACATACTCAAATGTATATATAATAGATAATGAAATATTTAAATGTTAATGAAAGGATACATAGGAATAGGGGATGAAATAAATGGAGTATATTCAAATGCTTTAATAAGGAATACAATATTCAGGCAAGACACTCAAGTAAGTGCATAAAGTAAGTCATACAAAATATAATAAACATGTCATAGTATGCCATGAATGAAATGTGTTATGAAACTTATGTAAAGTGTATACCACATCATGTAACTTGTGTAATTTATAATCAAGGATAATAGGTATTATAATTACATATTTAATCTCAAACATGATAATGCACAATGATCATCGAATCATATAGCCTGTGTGTATAAAGATAAAATAAGAGGATACCCCCAATGTCTATATGACATGAGTATAATGAATTCCCAACATCTGAAATAGGAATGTATCATGTGCGTATACATGTATCATACTCAAATAGATATGTGAGACATATATGTATGTAGAAGTAACTAAGTATGTCATCCATTAACATGAAACTAATACATAGATGCCAATGAGCCAATAAAACATGTAATTTCAAATTATTGTTTTGTGGTTTTGAATGATTTTTTGTAATAGTATTTTTGGAATTTTTGAAGAGTAAATATAATATTATGATGGAATATAATGGATGGTCATAGATATATCCCCCATTGTGAACCTTAAAATCTTAAGTTTGATATTTTACATTGTTTACATCATGATTGGATAGTTTGAAAAGGTACATAGCATGTTCCACATGTTTTTTATGTATAGTATAAGAATTAATTCTATCATTTGAAATATGTATTAATTTTACTGCATGAGAAAAGGAAATACCTTGTTATTTTGGGTCAATTTTCGCTTCCATTTGGTATAGCCAAACAGTTTCTCATATAAGTGCATATGGAGATGTGGTAGGCATAACCCAAACCCATGTTTTAATTAATTAAGGACCATAATAAATTGGTAATGTTATTATTCTTGAGTCTTTCTAACCTCCTTTATTTTTTAATTTTATTGGATTGAAGCCCATTTATTGTAATAATTTTACATTAAAAATATTTGTTGATTGTGTAGGATCAATATGGTTATATAAAAAATAAGCAAAAACCATGTATAATGTAATTTTTAAATATTTTTGATGTGGATGCTTATTATGTTTTTCATTTTGATATTCTTATAGAAGATATGGAATTTGGATTGGACCCATGTTGAGTAACATTTATGAACTGGTTATATAGAGATTTAGGATACCACATTTTTGTTCATAATGATCTTTAGGTAAGTTATCTCCTTCTATTGTGTGAGGGATAAATATTTTGTATTTGGATGGAGATATGTAAAGTTAATTTTAATGAGTAAATATGAAAGAATAATATCTATGCACATCATTATATAAATGGTTAAATGATTCATTTTGTTTTTACAATGTCCTTTTATTTAATGTAAAAAGAAGGTCTCTAATAAAGATAAGTTACAATTCTAAATCCGAGGGTCTAAATGCTAGCTCATATGATGTACTTTATAATAAAATAGTATAATATCAAAGGGACTCATCATCACACTATTTTAAATTGTTAAAATTTTATAATTTAAGTTTTAGCACCTTCTCCATATTGAAAGACATGAAAAAAGTATCTTCTAATTATAATAAAATATGTAAGGAACCCTTTGGTAAAATATATAGCCAATTTTGAGCCTCATTGGAAATAATCATATGTAAAAAATTCTATAAATATTTTTTCATCATGTACCCATTGACCAAAATAATGTACATAATTAATGATGTTGTTGAATGGGTCCTTATGTCTCAAAAAGAGAGGCAAACCTGGTAATTTAAAATCTTGGGGATAAGGATATTTAAGTATACATTATGCAAGAAGTTGATTATTTAATGGGGTAACATGTGCATTATCATTATGGAAATCCATTTTCATTTGGAATATATAAACCTACTTTTGAAGGTCCCCAATAGTGGTCATCATAGACATTATATATTCCATGGGGATATAGGTGTTTGTCATAGCTGTTAGAATTGGTTACAACCCACACCTTCTTTTGAATCTAGTCATATGAGTATCATCATCCATATGTATAATGAGTGAAATTTCATAATCACTAAATTTAGGACTTTTTGTTAAGGGTATGGGATATTTTAAATTTAGTACATTTGGTATGTCCTTTGATAACATGTGCCATTTTAAGATTTTATTTCATTTTCCTTTTTTAAGGGTATAACAATTTTAACTTTGGAAACATTGGGTAAGGATATCTTTTTTGATATAGATTTTTTTTTTAAAATGATGGTAGGAAAAAACCATCACCCTTGAATTGAGGGATATTTTTTGGAAATGTAGGAATGTTGGGTGGGTTTAATAATTTTTATTCAAAACATGTCATTGTTATTAGTTTTTTTCATATTAGCCATAATCTCTTTATGTACTTGTTAAAAATTTTGGCAATCAAATAAAGTAACCTTATAGTCATATGTACCCATTTTTATGGTAAAATATATATGTTTAGTTGGATTGAATCATTATTGACTCAAGGATGTGTTTGAAAACATCAACCCTTGCCTATTTGTATTTCTATGTTATGATAGTACGGTTATGCTAGATATAAAAATGATAAAAAAGTGTACTTAAATTGTTATAATTCTAATGCATTTCTATATCTAGAACAGGTGTAAAGTAGGTATGAAGGAGATTCTAGAATAATAGATAGATTTTAGTTATGATGCTTTTGGCTCTCTAGATGATAATGTCAGCCTAGGATAGTTGTGTTGATGTTATTGATTGGGTTAGATGCTAGTATCCTATATGTAATATCTATTAAAACATGATGTGACCACATAAATACTTCTAGGTTTTGTTTCACCTTCACTATGGTGTGTTTATATCTAGTTCATGGAAAATCACTCCTTGTGAAATGGTAAAACCCTAGTTTACCATCTTCATAGTGACCTTGGGGAAAATGGGTTAGTGGGTGCATAGTGTCGAGATACCCATAAGGCCCCTCTATCAATCAGAATTTCTTACATACATAATACTCTCAATAGGGACTTATATGCATTTATTTCTCCCTTATGTGTTAGATTTTATGTGAATCATACAATATGTTCAAATTAAGTATAATAGTGACCTAGTTTATAACTTGTAAAATCAAACTATTGGCATGCTCATTTAGTAATTAAAACATATATATGTGTAGTTTCTATGACTGGTATGGAAAAATGAATGCTTTGTTTAATTAGATGGTTGATAGAGTGATTTTGATAAGTTTCCTTGGTCTCTTTGTTCTTTTCTATGTGGGGAATGAATGAGGATTAATCATATATTTATATCAATCCCTTTGGAGTAATAACTCAAATTAAATCACTTAGGTTGACCATTAAGATATTTTTCACTTAAAAATTGGATGAACTTAGGGAATTAGACATTTTCATTGGGATATGACAATAATGTCCATGTTATTATCTATTTCAAACAATAGTGTCTAATGAGATCGAAAGTAGGTATAGGATCTTAACTTGTAGTTATGGAAGCTAAATACATTTTAAGAATTATGGGAAATATAGAAGACCTTGGTCATCAGCATAAGAGTGGTTAGAATAATATATATAGGACAAGGTGCATAAAGACAAAGTGGATGTGATACTTGTAGATGTAGGAAAGCTAGAGAAGTGAGATGAATATACAAGGTCTGAGTTTCCCAAGTGTATAAGATTGAGGTTCTATATAATCATAATATATCATCTACACACACATACCAAGAAAAAAGTATCATATAGATGTTCAATAAAATTTCACACAAGGGCCAAGGGCAACATACAATAATCAATAAATGTATAGCCTTTTATGCAAGAAAGTTACAACATTATAGGAGTATAGAATAAGTGAAAAACTAATATAATCCATCCATATGTATTAATGTCATATTATAAAAAAGTATAATATCCATGTATCATAATGTAATATATGAGTTATTATAAAACCACTTGTAAAATATATAGCTTGAACATGGTAGAATGTTCATAGAGAGATATAACCAATTATTTTGTAACTTCTAGAATTAGATGCACCCAACATATCATGGTCATTGGGTAGAATGGAACTTGGAATATAGGAATACATGTATAATGTATGTGTTTCACCACAATCATATACCTTGTGAAATGCATGTGCATATAGAAAATAATATTCCATTTCCAAACTATGTGATAAATAACATATGTAAATAAGTAATCTACCATATTTTGTCATTCTCAGGTCCTAATTTTTTATTTTTGAATATATTTTGAATTTTTTTTTTATTATTACAATATTTAATTTATTTATTTTCTTGAAATATTTTGATTTTTTTTTGTATTTTTACAAAAAAATTAAAATAAAATAACCTATTATCCCATCAATTGGAGGATAATAGTACATACTTGGATCATGTATGTTGAAGTTAAATATTTATCATAGAGAATTGATACATTTAGATGCATGTGAATCTAAAAAGGCATTAGGTGTTGTAATGTAACTATCATGACCACTACTCATAGAATATTTTTTAACTTGAGAAGGTAAAAGACTCTATGGAGTATGTTAAATAGTAGGAGATAATTTAATGACCTATGTTCATTATGGAACATGATGAATTATGTGAGGTATTGCCTTAATATGTGTTGTATAAGATTTAAATTTATTTTAACCTTGAGTAACTCTTTGATATGGATATTTATTCTTATGAAAGTGTACCGATTTACTTTTAAATAACCAGATATGAATATATTTTATATGTTGAAAAACTATTTTTAAATTATGCTCTTGAGTGGGTGAAATTATTATCTACTGCCCTTTTGAATAGATGTCATTTTTTTAATGTCCTCTTGAATATGTACCATAAATAGATATGGTGGTGGTGGGGGAGGAGGAGGAGTTATGATTGATTGTAGAGGGTAATCATATTAGATTCCTTGAAATTTGAACACTTGATTACAATGTATTTACTTGAGGTATTTATGTAATGTAGATGGTATTATGCAAAGTTTCTATTACCAAGGGTGTATTAATAAAATATTAAAGATCCTTATTCATGTTAATACTAGAAAAAAATATCCATTATTTCTAAACCATCTTGGAGAGGTATAAATATATGTCCAAAAGTGTTCTATGTATGTCCATCAAAAGCTTTGATGGATTTCAATGTAGCTTTTAGATCTTTCTCTATGTGTATAATATTATGAAAGAGTGCCATTTTACATGGAATTTCACTTGATCAATTTTCAATCAAGAAACTATGTATAGGTTAATTTTGGATGTAATCTTGAATACAAATTCCATGTTTATCTAAATCATCATCATTAATTTTACTATCATAAAATGTGATCATCATAAATTATGTTAATGTGCTTGTAAATGTAGTAATAATATTTTATATTAGATTACCATATTTATAATGAGGTGGATACACATTTAAACCATGATGTACCTCTAAATTGTCTATGTTTTTTATGGTACCATGATTTGAAAAATGGTTACTAAATATTTACAACTTTGCATTCTCATTATATTATGGTTTAACTTCCTTTGTGGGTGTTCTTAGTTAAATAATATTATCATCATTAAGATCTTTTATATTAGACCTTAGCCTAAAATATTTATTTGTAGAATGATCAATACATATGTAGTTTTAACAATATGCATTATTTTTGAATCCCTTAGGTTGAGGATTGGTCAAATTGAGCATGAATGGTGGAGGTAGAGATATGATATTTCAACCATTTAATTTTTTTAACATAATATGATGAGGTTGTGGTAACCTTAAAAATTTTCTATTTGGTGGAGCTCTCAATTGAATCTTCTTTGATGGTTGTGATATTTTATGAAATGTTAATTTTTATTCCTTATTTATTTTATTAGAAATGATCTTGTAGTTTATCTTGATTTAAAACTTAATATTTGAAATATAAGGGGCCCTTGGTGCATATTTTAGCTCATTCAATGATATGATCTTGACTTATATATTTTTTATTTCATGGAATTTCTCATTAAAATATTTGAAATTATTGAACATTATTGATTCATGGAGTGGTTTTAGTAAGATTTATGTGAATATATCATGTAATTCATTATCTTCCATCGAGTTGTAATTTTATCTAGCATAGTTTTGTATTGAAAAACATTTCCAATGATTGAATCATTTTTTTATTTGATCAGGTAAATAGGCAAGGTTATATAACCTTATGTTAAAAAATATTAAATCATAACATACAAATCCCCAAGGGCTAAAAAAAATAGTAAATTCAAAACAAAAATAACTAGCAGAAGTCTAGTGAGAAAGATAAAACAAAAGTAAATAAAAGAGAGAAATTACTTAGGGAGGGTATTTTCTTTCATGAGTACCTTGTTGGAATATTTTTCCTCCACCTTATCCATCAACCTATTCTTGATGATCTTTGTTAGTTTCCTGTTACTCAAGCCTTCTATGACATCCCTTGACATAAACATTCTAGACTTCTTTCCAGGCTCTTTCTTTGAGATCTTATTATGAGGATTTACATTGAGGGGTTTGGAGGAAGGTTTTGGAGTGAGTTAAACCTCCACCTTCTCATTATTTTGTTTTCATGGGGGAACCTCTACCTCACTAAATTTGGTGAAATATTGTAACATTTTTGTGTCATCCCTGTTAATAGAATTACATTCCTTGATCAAATTGGCCAAGCCTAGACCTCCTTCATGAAGTTTACCATTAAAGTAATCCAGTTGTCTCTTATTTTTCCTGACTACTTGATATAAATTTTTTATAATATTCCACTACATCCTCCTCATAAAAAACAATAAGTTTATGTTTTTTTACAATTAGCTGGAGAGGAACATTTTCTTGTGAGGCTTTTAAAATTTGGGCTTATAGGGGAAGGGTTGGGAGGAGGTTGGGGGAGTGCATGGTTGGCTCTTATTTGAGGGAGTCCTCCTACATAGAATACCCTCCTAGTGTGATTTATTTACCACATAGTGTCTCACCATGCTTCATGAGTAGGAAGATAAGCCCTTAGTAGATAATGGTGTTTACTTCATTAATTTAAATAGCAAGGGATGTACTTTCTAGGGACTTTAACAAGTAATATGGTAGACTAATTTTAAAACCTTGAAAATATTTTAGGAGTATAAAATAGTGTAATAAAATAAGAGTAAATTCACCTCTATAGTAAGGTATTTCATGATCTAAATGCACACCTCTAACTAGTACCTCGATAGGTCCATTCATAGAAAACATTTTTTTTGTCTATTTTTAATGTCTCATTTCTCATAAAAAAATATCTACATCATCTCCATATTATTTTATTGGTACTTGAATGATTTTAAACCCTCCCATTACATTCTATTCACCTCTCTAATTAAACCCTCAATGACACTGATTCTAAGACTTCTTATCTCCCAATAATTTTATTCCATGATGCAATATAGTCCTTATCAAGGTTTGTGGCATACCCTATGATTCACTCCATGTAATTTTTTATATCTCCCTTGTGCAACTTATACCAAAAAAATTTATTATAATGAACCTCCATGCATGATATCATCTCGAGCCTATCCCTCTCTCACCACATTATATGTAGTCTTGAGATAAGATTGTTTGAATGTTGACAAAGGTCTACATTTTCTTGTTTTAGTTTATAGTTAAAAAAATAAAGGTAATTAATGACATATCCTTAACTTGACTTAAAACAATAAATTACCATGCATAAATATAATTATTTAACATGATTTTTGAAACATAGTGAACTGAGTGTGAATTGCACATGTGTAACCAACATCACCACACTCAAGGACATGATGTATTCATTTTGAATTTCCATGGTGATGTGTAATGGGAAATGGTTTCTTTCATTATATATAGATAAAAGGAATAGACTAATTTCATAATTGGATAGAAAATCATCCACCCCATTTCCTTCATGATAGGTATGAATAATGGGAGGGTTCCCTAGATCATTTATTAAACACTTTGCATCATCTATGAGATATTTAATGGTGTGAGAGGGGATGATATTACCATATATGACATCAAATATGTTTAGGTAATCACTTTTAATGATTAACCTTTCCACTTTGAGTTTTTCATCAATCTAAATACCCTAAAGCATCACTTTAGCTTCTACCACATGATTGGTTTGATACCCCATGGGGCTAACATATGTAGTAACCATCTTCCCAGATGAGTTTTTGATTACCCTCCACCACTTGTAGGACTTGTATTACCTTTTGAGTCACTTGGATCATTTGAACCTACTTGAGTTTATTAATTTGTGCATAGGATATTTTTTCACCAATTTTAATAAAAAAGTGTGCCAAAAATTGAATTTTTAAAGGGTTGAATGCTCTACTTAATTTAAGTGGAATATCATATAACCATTATATAGCATAGTCTCTAAGGATTATTTGAAATATATTAATGATTAATTTATCATTAGAAATTTATTACAAACATTCTACATGGAATGATTAAATATGTTAATTATGATCACCTTTACATTCATATATTGGAAGCTTAGAAACTACAATTCCTATTGGAAATGGGTAGAAAAATATCTCAAGTGCCAAACATTTTGAATTATAAAATGATAATCCATTGAATGAGTAGGTATAAAGATGCCTTACTCTAATCATAATGCTTTATCATATAAATTTATAATAATTTTTTAAATAAAATATGCATTCAAAAAAGTTGGTAGTGGACCTTACGTCGTAATCAAGGTAGGTGTGTGTGATACCCTATATAAATAGGAATATTAATCTATTGAAAACCATGTGATGCCCCCATACCTAAGGATGTTTTCACACATATAGCTATAGGTTTTGATATAGGAATAAAAGTAATAGTATGAATTGGAACATTTGAAATTGAAGGAGTAATAAGTCTAAAATATACCTCTTGTTTTTGTGCTTGAGATGATGTAATTTTTTATTTATGGGAATTCTTATATGCTAGTATTAATGGGACAACTTTATAAATTTTTGGGGACATTGTTTAAGTCCTTATGAAAATTGGTAATTATTTGACTTACTTTGGATCTACTTCATTAATTTTATGGGGTAAATTTTATTGAAGCTTTGAATATTATCTTGATTATTATGCACAATTATATTATCTTGACTATCAAGTTCCTCAGTAATATTGTATTCAATGTGCATATGATTTTTTAGAATTGTATTATCATATAGCTTAAAATTTTCAATGTTATCCCTTTTAGAATGGGTTAAAGGAATTTTAATAAGATCTATAGGAGTTATACTTAATATAACATTAAATATTATAGGAATATAGGATATAACTTTATTAAGAATCTTTAAAAGGTGAAAAAAAATGAAATTGGGTACAAAAAACATTTGAATTTAAAACTTTGAAATTTGAAAAAGGATTAAGGATGTAACTAGTCAAGGTGTATTTTCTCTATAAAATCTTAGATATACTAATCTCAATTGTAAATAGTGAAAATATCATTAAGGGAACTAAATATGGAAGATTTTTTTGTCTCATAGCTAAACTATTATGTCTCTAGTGTATGATGAAAATGACTTACTAGAGATAACCACTTATTGATGCACTATATGAACAAATGGTCAAAGGCTTCCTATGACTAAAATTTAAAACCCTAACCATTTATTATATATTTTGAGGTAATATGAAACTAAAATAAATATATAGTGATAGCTAATGGATTAATTAATGGGGAAGTACCACTCACACCATGGCTCAAGTAAAAATGTAGTTTTTTTTCTAGAATGAAAACTCCCATGAGTTTTAAAACTACCAAAAAGAAGTTTACAGGAATAAAAGGGAAAAAATACAAATCTAATGAAAATAAAATATTTTTTCAAAGGAAACAATAATTCAATATTTATCCCTTATATTAGAGATAATTTATCTTTAGTGTCTTGAAATCATGAATTTTGAAACCCTAAAATAAAAATTTAAAATAAAAAGAAATGGTTGAAGAATAATTTATGGGTTTACTAATAGGTTTTACCTTATTTTTTTATTAAATAAAAAAAATTGTTATAAGAGGTGTAAAAATAGAGTATAACATAATGCTAAATATGTATAATAATCAATAATTCTAATTTTAAAAAATTTCTAAATGTATGAAAAAATTATTTTTGGAAAACACTAAGAAGAAAATAGTGTATCTAAAACATAGATTATTGTTGATTGTTATGAATATTTAAAAGTGGAAATAGGTAAAAGAGGTGAATGTTCAAGATTAGGATCATGAATTTTTTTTTAAACTATTCCTAGATAGGACCGATGTAAGTATAAAAGAGAACTTTCCATTCTCATTTTTTGACTGTGAGCTTATCCCATTGGACTATTTTAAATGACTGAGATGAAGACATATAAATAATAAAAATTATAACAAACACATATAAAAAATATAACCAAAAAATATCTATAGACACAACCATTTTAGGAAGACTTGAGCGTAGGTCACTGGAGTCTATTGACAACATAATTTTCCTAGTTGACTGTGATGAAAAATTAATCTCTAAAACATTTACTTGTGTACCTATTAAACAAGATGAGATATCATAATTCAAGTGGTGCCACATATATTTATATGTTTGTCTTATTTTTTATTTGAAACCCTAAGGGAAATTTGATAACTTAAAAATCTATAAAAATTAGGGGATTGTACTTTATGAAGCTAAATTTAATCATGCCCTTGATGATTGACTACTTGATATGTATCCAATACTCCAAGGATGGAAATGAATCATGCATAGTTATCTCACTAAGAGTGATTATAAATTTGTGTTCCTTGACTATGTGTATGCAGATACAAAATGCCTTTGATACTTGACAATGGTATATCTTGAATTTATTTGGAATGCTCTTGACTTGGCTTATGGTTTCTCCTTATGAGTTATCTTGAATTTGTAAAGAGTAGGGAATATTTTATCAATATGAAACAATATGTAATCTTGAAATAAGTGAATGCTAAGTGTATATTAGTTAATTACCTTTGATATATATATTGATAGGTGAAGCATTTTATAATTTCTTATAATTACCCTTATGAAACATTAAAAAAAGACCAAAAAATATTTTAATTTCATAAACTATCCATTATTTTGTGTAGGACATATATGACCTAAGTGAATAGGAGCATAACAATGTTATTATCTATTTGAGTGTATTTGTCCCAAAATATCAGAGACACTTATCTTGAAATGGAGATAGTTTGATGGTGATTTTAATCATCTTGATCATTTTAATTTAAAATTTATGTGTAGTAGTAATGATAAACAAATGGTTGTGCCCACCTATGGATAAATGGCTTAGAGGAGTGGAAAAAAAGAGTCATGTATTTTCATGCAAGTCGTGTGGTTTATAATGTGTCAATAATTATCATTTTCAAGTTTATTTGATGAGATTTATGTGTCAAAAAATGAAATATAGGCCATCACGAACATTTTAATTAACACATGACACTATTGAATGTTTATCGATGTGTAGATTGCTATAGATACTAGAAAATGCATGGTGTAATTCTTGATTTGCCTATTTTGATTGTGAATAACTAATATAATAATATAAATAAGAAGTGGAGGAATTGTTATCCTCTATTTTAGAGTTAAATTACTCATTCCATTGTTCATTATAGCCATCACTATAATATTTAACTTATTTATTATCATAACCATAATCATATTCGTATTCATGATCATGTTCATTTCATCCATAATAGTAATCATCATTCACCTAATAAGACTTAATAATCATTTTTTTTTAAATTATTAGTCCATTAATTATCATAGGAGTAAGGCATGTAGTGAGTAGAAGCAAGAATGAAAATAGTAGTAAACAAAAATACTAAAGGATAAAGGGGCACTAGAGGTTTTAGATGAATTATTCATTTTGAAATTTCCAAAAACTAGAAAGAAAAATAGTAAAAACACAAAAAAAATCTCTTAAGAGATGATAAACTATTTAAATATAAGGGTTTAGGACATATAAATCCTAGGCTTGAGGTAGCATTTAAAAGGGGAAATAAAAAATTAGATTTGAACAACAAATCTAAATACGTAAATATGAAACCCTAGTGAAATAAGGAATTAAACCCTAAGGGGGCCTAGGAGTTTTTAAGGTTATAGATTATAATAGGTTTAATAATTACTTTTATATTATTTTGAATAATAAAAAATAAATAAGATAAAAAATACTTGAAATAGATTAGATAACAACACATATAATTACAACCACATAAACTAAATATTGTTGACTAATTATAACATATACTAAATATGGAATGTATGAATTAATCAAGGGATAAAGATATCTTAGCTTATTTTTTGGACTATTTTTTATTTTATTATGCTGATTTATTTTTATATTCCCTTAATTACTGATGTGCATGATCAAATCTATAAATGAGTGGAATTAGGGTGCCAAATGAAACCGTCACTTAGGGTCATCACCATACAGATGACATGTTTTAAATATGATCTTGTCTGATATGTTAAATAAATTTTGTTTCCACATAAATTAATGAAAATGATTTTTTAGGTTCCTTTTCCATGTTAACTCACTAATACACATGCATATAACCTCCTATATTATTTATTTTTTGTTTAAACCATAGCTATTTCACTTTTGATTAGAAAAACCTACAAAATGGATAATATTTTGAGTTGGAAAGACTTTATCCAAACCTCATTGACCATCTATGCAATACCTACATTTAAAATAATATGAAGAGGGATCAAACCACATGTATTTATCCCTTTAATGTGACCATGTGATAAATCATATGGATGCAATACTATATGTTATTTAACTTCTATCCAAACTTGGTCCAAGCATGCATAATATAATTTGAATGTATAATGATTCATATTTTGAAATAAACAATGATCTAGGAATATAGTGCACTTGATATGTAAGCTTTGGAAAAAATTATTTTTCATCCTAAATCACAAACACACATATATTATAAGTCTCAATTTTGAATAATGGAAACACTGGCATGTAAATTCCAACCCAAAGATGTTAAAATAAGTAAAACCAATGGTTAAGAATGGAAATGTGCCCAAAATAATTTAATAATAGATGCAAGAATATTTCATCCATATAATATATACCATCTACAAAGTACCATTTGTAACTAATAGAATCCTCCATAAGCCTTGAAAAATGCAAATTCAAATATAATATGACTAGGGATTATTTTGACATAGTAAATAAAGCTAATAATGGTAAAATAAAATGGAAATAAATTAGACCAAGTCAATAAGATGTTAAAATATCAATAAAAATTATCTAATAAGTTCGTAATTTGTAATTGAGGGTAGACATGCAAAGTCACATAAAACATGATTTAATCAAGGCTTGTACCAATTTTTGGTATCTAAAATAGTGTGCAATCATTAGGAATGATCTAGAATGGGTCTATGGTTGTTAATATTTTTAAATTGAGTGTAATAACTTGTTGGGATGAGTCTATAAATTACTAAAAACCTATGTAAACTATATACATTTCATCTCAATTAAATTTTTCCTTGTGACCTATTTTAGACTATTCCAACACATATTTGTGTTCCCTCTTATAAATAGGTATCTTGTGTGATATTAGAGCTTGGGACTATGTGTATATTTATATTAATCTTCATCTTATATATATATATATATATATATATATATATATATATATATATATATATATATATATATAATTTATACACAATTTCTATTGAAATCATGATGAGGGAGAGATAAATTAAGGTTTGCCTTTATCTCATATGTTTCAGGGGTCAAACCAATTTAATGGAGACATAACATATTTCATCAAATAATTGAATTCACAATAGATATTCAATCACATATATATTACATTAGTATACAAATAAAAATTCATGGTAAAATTGGACTTATTGAGAAAAAACAATGGAGGAAAATAATATAAAATACACTCTCTAGTCTTACATAGACATATTTCTTTGAAATGGGACTCTCATGATTTTTTTAGCCAAGAAAATAGAAAACAATATAATTAAGGTCTATTCTAGTTGAGAACTTGAAAATTGAATGCCATTTTGTCTATATAGATAGAATGGTCTGACCCAAGATATCATCCAATGTTTAATCACCTTATCAAGTTGTTTGATCTTCAACCCAAGAATTTGAATTCATCAAAATGGTTTAGTAAAGAGACAAAACTTGAATTTTCATCTACAAGTGACCTAGTCAAGATTTCCACTAAGAAAATATAAGACAATGAATATTTTTTGTCATTTCATAGATCCGATCAAGTTTTTGGGGCACATTTTCCATTATTAGGATAGAATCATGATTTTTGAAGATATTTTAGTGCACATAGGCCTTATCATGTTTCTATTGGTGCTTAAAACATTTTTAGAACAATTAAGACCCAATTGTGTCTAATTTTCCTACAATGCACTATTCAAAACAAATGTGATGTGATCAAGACATTTTTATGATTATTTTTCTTGATTACCATCATTTAAAATTGCTTGTTCATTGAAATAACCATTCAAGTATATAATCTTTCATACCATAGGTAAGCTCCATCAAGGGCATTAAGACCCAATTGGGTTAATAAACCTAAGCAACACTAAAGACATTTGAAAACTAGGTGAAAGACTAAATTAAGGATTTGAGTCCCAATTTACACTAATATATTAAAATTATCCTCCTAAAACCTAATTGAGACTAGGTAAAGACTAATTAGAACTATAATGTGATCAACTTTGAAGATGTATATTTCCATAAAAACACTAAAGAAATCACAACTTTGCCATATAGATGATAAAAGAGAAATTTTTGAATGTCAAAATTAGAAATCCATAATGATAATGGAAAACATGGAAACCAAGGAAATTCTTACAAAAAACACACCAAAAACAAATATGAAATCAAAGTAAACAATAGAAAGAAAAATTGTAATCTATTTTTGGATGATGCAATATTACTTATGACCTTGGATGCTCATGCATTATAGAATCAAGGTTTAAAAATGTGAACTATAGATCACATGGAAGGGTTACATATAAATCCACTCTTTTGGTTATGTGGTATAATGACCATGGCATTCCCTCCCAATATACCAAGTAACTCAGTTGTTTGTATTTCTTT